>OY821518.1:185761653-185966653 GCA_963682025.1 Cordilura impudica
TTTGTATTTGTATTTGTATTTGTATTTGTATTTGTATTTGTATTTGTATTTGTATTTGTATTTGTATTTGTATTTGTATTTGTATTTGTATTTGTATTTGTATTTGTATTTGTATTTGTATTTGTATTTGTATTTGTATTTGTATTTGTATTTGTATTTGTATTTGTATTTGTATTTGTATTTGTATTTGTATTTGTATTTGTATTTGTATTTGTATTTGTATTTGTATTTGTATTTGTATTTGTATTTGTATTTGTATTTGTATTTGAATTTGTTTTGTATTTGTATTTGTATTTGTATTTGTATTTGTATTTGTATTTGTATTTGTATTTGTATTTGTATTTGTATTTGTATTTGTATTTGTATTTGTATTTGTATTTGTATTTGTATTTGTATTTGTATTTGTATTTGTATTTGTATTTGTATTTGTATTTGTATTTGTATTTGTATTTGTATTTGTATTTGTATTTGTATTTGTATTTGTATTTGTATTTGTATTTGTATTTGTATTTGTATTTGTATTTGTATTTGTATTTGTATTTGTATTTGTATTTGTATTTGTATTTGTATTTGTATTTGTATTTGTATTTGTATTTGTATTTGTATTTGTATTTGTATTTGTATTTGTATTTGTATTTGTATTTGTATTTGTATTTGTATTTGTATTTGTATTTGTATTTGTATTTGTATTTGTATTTGTATTTGTATTTGTATTTGTATTTGTATTTGTATTTGTATTTGTATTTGTATTTGTATTTGTATTTGTATTTGTATTTGTATTTGTATTTGTATTTGTATTTGTATTTGTATTTGTATTTGTATTTGTATTTGTATTTGTATTTGTATTTGTATTTGTATTTGTATTTGTATTTGTATTTGTATTTGTATTTGTATTTGTATTTGTATTTGTATTTGTATTTGTATTTGTATTTGTATTTGTATTTGTATTTGTATTTGTATTTGTATTTGTATTTGTATTTGTATTTGTATTTGTATTTGTATTTGTATTTGTATTTGTATTTGTATTTGTATTTGTATTTGTATTTGTATTTGTATTTGTATTTGTATTTGTATTTGTATTTGTATTTGTATTTGTATTTGTATTTGTATTTGTATTTGTATTTGTATTTGTATTTGTATTTGTATTTGTATTTGTATTTGTATTTGTATTTGTATTTGTATTTGTATTTGTATTTGTATTTGTATTTGTATTTGTATTTGTATTTGTATTTGTATTTGTATTTGTATTTGTATTTGTATTTGTATTTGTATTTGTATTTGTATTTGTATTTGTATTTGTATTTGTATTTGTATTTGTATTTGTATTTGTATTTGTATTTGTATTTGTATTTGTATTTGTATTTGTATTTGTATTTGTATTTGTATTTGTATTTGTATTGTATTTGTATTTGTATTTGTATTTGTATTTGTATTTGTATTTGTATTTGTATTTGTATTTTTGTATTTGTATTTGTATTTGTATTTGTATTTGTATTTGTATTTGTATTTGTATTTGTATTTGTATTTGTATTTGTATTTGTATTTGTATTTGTATTTGTATTTGTATTTGTATTTGTATTTGTATTTGTATTTGTATTTGTATTTGTATTTGTATTTGTATTTGTATTTGTATTTGTATTTGTATTTGTATTTGTATTTGTATTTGTATTTGTATTTGTATTGTATTTGTATTTGTATTTGTATTTGTATTTGTATTTGTATTTGTATTTGTATTTGTATTTGTATTTGTATTGTATTTGTATTTGTATTTGTATTTGTATTTGTATTTGTATTTGTATTTGTATGTTTGTATTTGTATTTGTATTTGTATTTGTATTTGTATTTGTATTTGTATTTGTATTTGTATTTGTATTTGTATTTGTATTTGTATTTGTATTTGTATTTGTATTTGTATTTGTATTTGTATTTGTATTTGTATTTGTATTTGTATTTGTATTTGTATTTGTATTTGTATTTGTATTTGTATTTGTATTTGTATTTGTATTTGTATTTGTATTTGTATTTGTATTTGTATTTGTATTTGTATTTGTATTTGTATTTGTATTTGTATTTGTATTTGTATTTGTATTTGTATTTGTATTTGTATTTGTATTTGTATTTGTATTTGTATTTGTATTTGTATTTGTATTTGTATTTGTATTTGTATTTGTATTTGTATTTGTATTTGTATTTGTATTTGTATTTGTATTTGTATTTGTATTTGTATTTGTATTTGTATTTGTATTTGTATTTGTATTTGTTTTTGTATTTGTATTTGTATTTGTATTTGTATTTGTATTTGTATTTGTATTTGTATTTGTATTTGTATTTGTATTTGTATTTGTATTTGTATTTGTATTTGTATTTGTATTTGTATTTGTATTTGTATTTGTATTTGTATTTGTATTTGTATTTGTTTTTGTATTTGTATTTGTATTTGTATTTGTATTTGTATTTGTATTTGTATTTGTATTTGTATTTGTATTTGTATTTGTATTTGTATTTGTATTTGTATTTGTATTTGTATTTGTATTTGTATTTGTATTTGTATTTGTATTTGTATTTGTATTTGTATTTGTATTTGTATTTGTATTTGTTTTGTATTTGTATTTGTATTTGTATTTGTATTTGTATTTGTATTTGTATTTGTATTTGTATTTGTATTTGTATTTGTATTTGTATTTGTATTTGTATTTGTATTTGTATTTGTATTTGTATTTGTATTTGTATTTGTATTTGTATTTGTATTTGTATTTGTATTTGTATTTGTATTTGTATTTGTATTTGTATTTGTATTTGTTTTGTATTTGTATTTGTATTTGTATTTGTATTTGTATTTGTATTTGTATTTGTATTTGTATTTGTATTTGTATTTGTATTTGTATTTGTATTTGTATTTGTATTTGTATTTGTATTTGTATTTGTATTGTATTTGTATTTGTATTTGTATTTGTATTTGTATTTGTATTTGTATTTGTATTTGTATTTGTATTTGTATTTGTATTTGTATTTGTATTTGTATTTGTATTTGTATTTGTATTTGTATTTGTATTTGTATTTGTATTTGTATTTGTATTTGTATTTGTATTTGTATTTGTATTTGTATTTGTATTTGTATTTGTATTTGTATTTGTATTTGTATTTGTATTTGTATTTGTATTTGTATTTGTATTTGTATTTGTGTATTTGATTTGTATTTGTATTTGTATTTGTATTTGTATTTGTATTTGTATTTGTATTTGTATTTGTATTTGTATTTGTATTTGTATTTGTATTTGTATTTGTATTTGTATTTGTATTTGTATTTGTATTTGTATTTGTATTTGTATTTGTATTTGTATTTGTATTTGTATTTGTATTTGTATTTGTATTTGTATTTGTATTTGTATTTGTATTTGTATTTGTATTTGTATTTGTATTTGTATTTGTATTTGTATTTGTATTTGTATTTGTATTTGTATTTGTATTTGTATTTGTATTTGTATTTGTATTTTGGTTTTGTATTTGTATTTGTATTTGTATTTGTATTTGTATTTGTATTTGTATTTGTATTTGTATTTGTATTTGTATTTGTATTTGTATTTGTATTTGTATTTGTATTTGTATTTGTATTTGTATTTGTATTTGTATTTGTATTTGTATTTGTATTTGTATTTGTATTTGTATTTGTATTTGTATTTGTATTTGTATTTGTATTTGTATTTGTATTTGTATTTGTATTTGTATTTGTATTTGTATTTGTATTTGTATTTGTATTTGTATTTGTATTTGTATTTGTATTTGTATTTGTATTTGTATTTGTATTTGTATTTGTATTTGTATTTGTATTTGTATTTGTATTTGTATTTGTATTTGTATTTGTATTTGTATTTGTTTTGTATTTGTATTTGTATTTGTATTTGTATTTGTATTTGTATTTGTATTTGTATTTGTATTTGTATTTGTATTTGTATTTGTATTTGTATTTGTATTTGTATTTGTATTTGTATTTGTATTTGTATTTTTTTTGTATTTGTATTTGTATTTGTATTTGTATTTTGTATTTGTATTTGTATTTGTATTTGTATTTGTATTTGTATTTGTATTTGTATTTGTATTTTGTATTTGTATTTGTATTTGTATGTTGTTTTGATTTGTATTTGTATTTGTATTTGTATTTGTATTTGTATTTGTATTTGTATTTGTATTTGTATTTGTATTTGTATTTGTATTTGTATTTGTATTTGTATTTGTATTTGTATTTGTATTTGTATTTGTATTTGTATTTGTATTTGTATTTGTATTTGTATTTGTATTTGTATTTGTATTTGTATTTGTATTTGTATTTGTATTTGTATTTGTATTTGTATTTGTATTTGTATTTGTATTTGTATTTGTATTTGTATTTGTTTTTGTATTTGTATTTGTATTTGTATTTGTATTTGTATTGTATTTGTATTTGTATTTGTATTTGTATTTGTATTGTATTTGTATTTGTATTTGTATTTGTATTTGTATTTGTATTTGTATTTGTATTTGTATTTGTATTTGTATTTGTATTTGTATTTGTATTTGTATTTGTATTTGTATTTGTATTTGTATTTGTATTTGTATTTGTATTTGTATTTGTATTTGTATTTGTATTTGTATTTGTATTTGTATTTGTATTTGTATTTGTATTTGTATTTGTATTTGTATTTGTATTTGTATTTGTATTTGTATTTGTATTTGTATTTGTATTTGTATTTGTATTTGTATTTGTATTTGTATTTGTATTTTGTATTTGTATTTGTATTTGTATTTGTATTTGTATTTGTATTTGTATTTGTATTTGTATTTGTATTTGTATTTGTATTTGTATTTGTATTTGTATTTGTATTTGTATTTGTATTTGTATTTGTATTTGTATTTGTATTTGTATTTGTATTTGTATTTGTATTTGTATTTGTATTTGTATTTGTATTTGTATTT
This sequence comes from Cordilura impudica, assembly GCA_963682025.1. Taxonomy (NCBI): domain Eukaryota; kingdom Metazoa; phylum Arthropoda; class Insecta; order Diptera; family Scathophagidae; genus Cordilura; species Cordilura impudica. The sequence goes on from OY821518.1 coordinate 185,766,604, forward strand.
GTATTTGTATTTGTATTTGTATTTGTATTTGTATTTGTATTTGTATTTGTATTTGTATTTGTATTTGTATTTGTATTTGTATTTGTATTTGTATTTGTATTTGTATTTGTATTTGTATTTGTATTTGTATTTGTATTTGTATTTGTATTTGTATTTGTATTTGTATTTGTATTTGTATTTGTATTTGTATTTGTATTTGTATTTGTATTTGTATTTGTATTTGTATTTGTAATTTTATTTGTATTTGTATTTGTATTTGTATTTGTATTTGTATTTGTATTTGTATTTGTATTTGTATTTGTATTTGTATTTGTATTTGTATTTGTATTTGTATTTGTATTTGTATTTGTATTTGTATTTGTATTTGTATTTGTATTTGTATTTGTATTTGTATTTGTATTTGTATTTGTATTTGTATTTGTATTTGTATTTGTATTTGTATTTGTATTTGTATTTGTATTTGTATTTGTATTTGTATTTGTATTTGTATTTGTATTTGTATTTGTATTTGTATTTGTATTTGTATTTGTATTTGTATTTGTATTTGTATTTGTTTTGTATTTGTATTTGTATTTGTATTTGTATTTGTATTGTTTTGTATTTGTATTTGTATTTGTATTTGTTATTTGTATTTGTATTTGTATTTGTATTTGTATTTGTATGTATTTGTTATTTGTATTTGTATTTGTTTATTTGTATTTGTATTTGTATTTGTATTTGTATTTGTATTTGTATTTGTATTTGTATTTGTATTTGTATTTGTATTTGTATTTGTATTTGTATTTGTATTTGTATTTGTATTTGTATTTGTATTTGTATTTGTATTTATTTGTATTTGTATTTGTATTTGTATTTGTATTTTTTTGTATTTTGTATTTGTATTTGTATTTGTATTTGTATTTGTATTTGTATTTGTATTTGTATTTGTATTTGTATTTGTATTTGTATTTGTATTTGTATTTGTATTTGTATTTGTATTTGTATTTGTATTTGTATTTGTATTTGTAATTGTATTGTATTTTATATATTAAAAATGTGAGATTCCATTACAACAAGACAAAATATCCTATATATTATAATAATGGAATCAGATAAATAAGTTATTCAGTATATTTAACATCAGTAACTCTTAATCTAAATTTAAAATATTATAAATTACAATTTAAAAACAAAATAAGTCATATAAAATCAATTAAAGTATTGGTATAGTAATTTTCTAAACCCTATTGCGTTGCTTGTTGTTGAAAGTTACAGGTTGTTTCTTGTTATCCCTAGAGTTGCAACCTGTGAAAACCTCAGATGCATATAGTAATGTTGGTAAAAGATATGTTTTAGCAAGTAGCAATCTTATTTTCGGGGAAGTAGAGTGCTGTGTTAACCATATGTTGTTCGACTCCCATTTAAAAAGGAATTTTCTGATTCGGTATATCTAGCCCCGTCCAGAATATTGGCTCTAGGACAATATTCTCGAATAAAACGATTTTTGCTAAAGACCTTGGATCTTCAAAAACAATATAATTAGGTTCTTGAATGATATTTAACCTTTAACCATATGGAACAAACTTCCTTTCGTGATATCAGCAATAACGTAAATCAAAAACGCATCACGTAAATCAAAAACAGGGTTTTGTCTTAGCGATGTTTTATACACGGGACCTACACGCCAATCTGAACTCATCACAGGGTTATTTCTATTTTATTTATTTATTTTAGTCGTTTAAGACTTCATAATATAAATATATAAAAATTTACAATAGTACTTAAAACTAGGTATTTAAAAACAAAATTATATTTATTACGTTTAACAACATTAATATTTAAAGAAGAATCTATGAAATTTAATGATCATTAAAATTCTCAGATAATCTTCTGAACGGATAAGCATTTGCGTAGTATGAGTGGAAATACTGGATGGACGAAGGATTGACGTAGCGGGTCGGACGTTGAGGAACATTAAAAGCAATATTATTAAGCAGGAACTCAAGAGCATGCGTCGCCATTTATTAGTTAAATGTCACTGTTGAACCGTGTTTAACAAAAATTTTAAGTTTAATTAATTTCTCTTCGTTTTGGAATGAGTTTTACTCACGCTCACTTTTTGTTTTTTGCTCCAGGAGAATTTTTTATTTTTAATTTTTTTTTTTTTTTTGTGGTTCCACAAAAACAAATTTTTTGAGTAGATCTCAATAGAATAATGTAGTAGAATTTGAATATATAATATCATGAACTTTCTTTTATAATAGTAGTATTAAAAAAATCTTTAATAAAGCAAGAACCTTTAGTTTAAATTGAAGATTTTACGTTTTTTTTATTCAACAAAGAATTCTATTGGAACGGGAGTCACCCAATCCAAATAATGTCCTTCGAAAAGTCCTAGAATAGACTAGGACAGGAAAGAGGTGACAAGAGGTCTACTAATCAACTACGGCACTTGTCTCCACCGACGGCAATACGTAGAAGTACAAAGGGCAACGTTCTTAGTAGAAGGAAGACGCCATTTTGAGTCAGCAAGCACGCCATTTCAAATAAAAAAGTATAATTGGGCGGTCATCGTGGCCACAAAGAAATTGAAGTTGATACGTGTGTATCCATCCTGGAAAAGTACAACTTTAATCACATCAAAGCGTGCAAAGCAAATCAACAGATCATACAAACTGGAGAGCAAAAATGTTCAACAGGAAATTTTGGTATGTACAGTGTTTATTAGTTTTTTGTGCGACATTATTATTTCTCAAAAAAAAAAAAAAATTGCCAAGAAGACGTAAATTAATTGAATGCAGTATAATCTCCAATTAAAACTGTGTTACACAAGTAAAATAACGAAAAATTACCAAAAAAAATATATATATGAAATCATCGAAATATCTGTCATCTCCAATTATATACCACTAAAGTAATTTGCATTTCGATAATTATACAACTAAAAGACAATTAAAAGAAAAAGAAAGTAACATCACTAAGATAAATTTCCACTCGAAAATATAACTGAATATATTGACGCATACTATGAAACATTGTAATCGCATTGTCATCTACACTGATGTAAACGAAAAAATGTTTTAATTCCATACGTTCCAATGATTTAATGAAACGAGACTTCACGCAAAAGCAGACAGATACTCAAGTAATAAGCGTTTAAAAGTGAAAAAAATATAAAAAGTGAAGAAAAATACTTGAAGTGAATAAATAATTAGAAAAAGAGTATTTCAGCAATTGAAGGAAGAAAATAACACAACTAAATAAAGAAAAGATAGGCGAAAATCAAGAAACAAAAGGAGTAAGTAGAATGCAAACATATGTGTGAAGATTTTTTCATTATTATTAAAACAAACAACCACCAGTTATAAAACTTGACGTTCAGTGACGTCATAACACCAAACAATTATATTGTCTGTTAGAGTGACCAGTACGGAAAATAAATTATTTGGTGGATTAGATTGAAATTTTGTTTTCAATTAAATTAATCTGGTGGACAATTTTTTAATAAAGGGTGCAAAATTTGGAAAAAAAAAATATATATATACATAGATCAAACAAAAAACAGTGTGACGTCATTACATACGAATAAAGAAAACATCAACCACTAGTTGAACGTGTTAACCGCAGTGACGTCACGTACAGAAAAGCAAAAGCTAATTGGGGTGACCAGCACAAAAAATAAAAAAGTTAAAAAGCAAACATATAAGTGGTATGGAAAATTTAAAGAAAATAATTTTGGAATTAATTAGTGGATGTCAGGTGCATGTTTTAAGGAAAATATATACGAAATTTTTCTGCAAGAGATATAAAGGAGTGCAATCATAAAAATAATTTTATATGAAGAAAATTTTATAGGGTGGTGATTTTGGTTGTTGTTGGAACGCGTATTAAATAATACTTAAATAATTTTAACAATTTCTTCTGAGATTTTTGCCGCAATTTTTTTTTAATAATGACATCTAAAAGGAAATGTAAGTTTGACTTACAGCAGTTGACGGCGTTTTGTACAAATTTTGAAAAAATTTCCCCTGAAATTATTACATCGGAATTGCTTAAGGTTAAACAAGAGGAATTAGAAAAATGGTGGTCCAAACTTTTAGCAAGTTATGAAGACTACATCATAGGGGATGAAAAAGTTCAAGAAGATGTTAAAGACGATTTATCAATGAAATATCAAGAAGCGTTTGATTTGTATCAACGTTTAAAGGCGAAGTTGTTAAAATTGGGAACAACTTTACAGTAAACGTTGAGCCAAGTGGGCAGATAACAAAAACTAGACGATCTGCGCTAAGGCTACCAGCGATTGATATTCAAAATTTTGAGGGCGGTTATGCAAAACGGCCTGCATTTAGAGATATTTTCCAAGCAGTTGTTGGAAAAGAGCAGTCAGTAGAACCATCTAAAAAACTACATTATTTGCGTAGCAAATTAAGGGGAGAGGCCGTCAATGTAATTCAGGATTTTGATTTGGTGGACGTTAATTTCGAATTAGCCTGAGAGGCTTTAAAAAATCGAATCGAGAACAAGATGAAAAAGGTGTATGGAATACCGGCCGTGCAGGTTGAAACATTGCGTGCTATAAGACATCTTCAAAATACGGTGAACGATTGTCTTTCAATTTCAAAAACTTTAAAAGTAGAGGTATCAGAAGAAAACCCTTTTTTAATACACCTTGTCACTCAAAAGCTTACGGAAGAAACTTTACGTGTATGGGAAAGTACCCTAAATAATCACAGGGAACTGCCTTCTTGGCATCAGTTAAGTAATATTATTTCTTCTAGAATTGAATTTTTAGAAACAATGATAGATTTAAGGAAGCCTTCTGGGAGAGAAAATACAATTTCTAAATCTCGATCATTTCATGCACAGGCTGAGCATGTAAAACAAAATTTTAGCTGCAAGAAATGCAAACAAAACCATCCTCTACGGATCTGCAAACATTTTCGTTATGCCCAAGTGAGCGAATAAAATTTGTTTTTTTAAACAATTATTGCGTAAACTGTGTTAACCATATGTTGTTCGACTCCCATTTAAAAAGGAATTTTCTGATTCGGTATATCTAGCCCCGTCCAGAATATTGGCTCTAGGACAATATTCTCGAATAAAACGATTTTTGCTAAAGACCTTGGATCTTCAAAAACAATATAATTAGGTTCTTGAATGATATTTAACCTTTAACCATATGGAACAAACTTCCTTTCGTGATATCAGCAATAACGTAAATCAAAAACGCATCACGTAAATCAAAAACAGGGTTTTGTCTTAGCGATGTTTTATACACGGGACCTACACTCCAATCTGAACTCATCACAGGGTTATTTCTATTTTATTTATTTATTTTAGTCGTTTAAGACTTCATAATATAAATATATTAAAATTTACAATAGTACTTAAAACTAGGTATTTAAAAACAAAATTATATTTATTACGTTTAACAACATTAATATTTAAAGAAGAATCTATGAAATTTAATGATCATTAAAATTCTCAGATAATCTTCTGAACGGATAAGCATTTGCGTAGTATGAGTGGAAATACTGGATGGACGAAGGATTGACGTAGCGGGTCGGACGTTGAGGAACATTAAAAGCAATATTATTAAGCAGGAACTCAGAGCATGCGTCGCCATTTATTAGTTAAATGTCACTGTTGAACCGTGTTTAACAAAAATTTTAAGTTTAATTAATTTCTCTTCGTTTTGGAATGAGTTTTACTCACGCTCACTTTTTGTTTTTTGCTCCAGGAGAATTTTTTATTTTTTTATTTTTTTTTTTTTTTTTTTTTTTTTTGTGGTTCCACAAAAACAAATTTTTTGAGTAGATCTCAATAGACTAATGTAGTAGAATTTGAATATATAATATCATGAACTTTCTTTTGTAATAGTAGTATTAAACAAACCTTTAATAAAGCAAGAACCTTTAGTTTAAATTGAAGATTTTACGTTTTTTTTATTCAACAAAGAATTCTATTGGAACGGGAGTCACCCAATCCAAATAATGTCCTTCGAAAAGTCCTAGAATAGACTAGGACAGGAAAGAGGTGACAAGAGGTCTACTAATCAACTACGGCACTTGTCTCCACCGACGGCAATACGTAGAAGTACAAAGGGCAACGTTCTTAGTAGAAGGAAGACGCCATTTTGAGTCAGCAAGCACGCCATTTCAAATAAAAAAGTATAATTGGGCGGTCATCGTGGCCACAAAGAAATTGAAGTTGATACGTGTGTATCCATCCTGGAAAAGTACAACTTTAATCACATCAAAGCGTGCAAAGCAAATCAACAGATCATACAAACTGGAGAGCAAAAATGTTCAACAGGAAATTTTGGTATGTACAGTGTTTATTAGTTTTTTGTGCGACATTATTATTTCTCAAAAAAAAAAAAAAATTGCCAAGAAGACGTAAATTAATTGAATGCAGTATAATCTCCAATTAAAACTGTGTTACACAAGTAAAATAACGAAAAATTACCAAAAAAATATATATATGAAATCATCGAAATATCTGTCATCTCCAATTATATACCACTAAAGTAATTTGCATTTCGATAATTATACAACTAAAAGACAATTAAAAGAAAAAGAAAGTAACATCACTAAGATAAATTTCCACTCGAAAATATAACTGAATATATTGACGCATACTATGAAACATTGTAATCGCATTGTCATCTACACTGATGTAAACGAAAAAATGTTTTAATTCCATACGTTCCAATGATTTAATGAAACGAGACTTCACGCAAAAGCAGACAGATACTCAAGTAATAAGCGTTTAAAAGTGAAAAAAATATAAAAAGTGAAGAAAAATACTTGAAGTGAATAAATAATTAGAAAAAGAGTATTTCAGCAATTGAAGGAAGAAAATAACACAACTAAATAAAGAAAATATAGGCGAAAATCAAGAAACAAAAGGAGTAAGTAGAATGCAAACATATGTGTGAAGATTTTTTCATTATTATTAAAACAAACAACCACCAGTTGTAAAACTTGACGTTCAGTGACGTCATAACACCAAACAAATATATTATCTGTTAGAGTGACCAGTACGGAAAATAAATTATTTGGTGGATTAGATTGAAATTTTGTTTTCAATTAAATTAATCTGGTGGACAATTTTTTAATAAAGGGTGCAAAATTTGGAAAAAAAAAATATATATATACATAGATCAAACAAAAAACAGTGTGACGTCATTACATACGAATAAAGAAAACATCAACCACTAGTTGAACGTGTTAACCGCAGTGACGTCACGTACAGAAAAGCAAAAGCTAATTGGGGTGACCAGCACAAAAAATAAAAAAGTTAAAAAGCAAACATATAAGTGGTGTGGAAAATTTAAAGAAAATAATTTTGGAATTAATTAGTGGATGTCAGGTGCATGTTTTAAGGAAAATATATACGAAATTTTTCTGCAAGAGATATAAAGGAGTGCAATCATAAAAATAATTTTATATGAAGAAAATTTTATAGGGTGGTGATTTTGGTTGTTGTTGGAACGCGTATTAAATAATACTTAAATAATTTTAACAATTTCTTCTGAGATTTTTGCCGCAATTTTTTTTTTAATAATGACATCTAAAAGGAAATGTAAGTTTGACTTACAGCAGTTGACGGCGTTTTGTACAAATTTTGAAAAAATTTCCCCTGAAATTATTACATCGGAATTGCTTAAGGTTAAACAAGAGGAATTAGAAAAATGGTGGTCCAAACTTTTAGCAAGTTATGAAGACTACATCATAGGGGATGAAAAAGTTCAAGAAGATGTTAAAGACGATTTATCAATGAAATATCAAGAAGCGTTTGATTTGTATCAAGGTTTAAAGGCGAAGTTGTTAAAATTGGGAACAACTTTACAGTAAACGTTGAGCCAAGTGGGCAGATAACAAAAACTAGACGATCTGCGCTAAGGCTACCAGCGATTGATATTCAAAATTTTGAGGGCGGTTATGCAAAACGGCCTGCATTTAGAGATATTTTCCAAGCAGTTGTTGGAAAAGAGCAGTCAGTAGAACCATCTAAAAAACTACATTATTTGCGTAGCAAATTAAGGGGAGAGGCCGTCAATGTAATTCAGGATTTTGATTTGGTGGACGTTAATTTCGAATTAGCCTGAGAGGCTTTAAAAAATCGAATCGAGAACAAGATGAAAAAGGTGTATGGAATACCGGCCGTGCAGGTTGAAACATTGCGTGCTATAAGACATCTTCAAAATACGGTGAACGATTGTCTTTCAATTTCAAAAACTTTAAAAGTAGAGGTATCAGAAGAAAACCCTTTTTTAATACACCTTGTCACTCAAAAGCTTACGGAAGAAACTTTACGTGTATGGGAAAGTACCCTAAATAATCACAGGGAACTGCCTTCTTGGCATCAGTTAAGTAATTTTATTTCTTCTAGAATTGAATTTTTAGAAACAATGATAGATTTAAGGAAGCCTTCTGGGAGAGAAAATACAATTTCTAAATCTCGATCATTTCATGCACAGGCTGAGCATGTAAAACAAAATTTTAGCTGCAAGAAATGCAAACAAAACCATCCTCTACGGATCTGCAAACATTTTCGTTATGCCCAAGTGAGCGAATAAAATTTGTTTTTTTAAACAATTACTGCGTAAACTGTTTATCGCCTACCCATTTCAAATCCAAATGCAACAGTACATATGCATGCACGACTTGCAAGCAAAAACATCACGCCATGTTGCACTTGGAGAAAAATGAAAATGCAAGAAATTACAATGGGTCAAGAAATCATTCTACACAAAATCTTAACGATAAAGAAAAACCATCATTTTCAGACTCTCAAAATCTAACAAACTCCTATACTACTCAGATAAGGGACTCTAATGCAAACGTGAGCCATCAGCACGATGTTCAGGCTCATTTTGTTCAACATGAAGGAACAACGGTTTTACCTACTGCGCTGATCCCCATCGATCAATCTGGCGAATTATTTACAATTAAAGCTCTTCTCGATGGAAGGTCGGAAAAAAGCTTCGTGTCAACATGCGTTCAGCAAAGGCTTGCGTTACCGCTAGAGGCACATAACTTCAAAATTTCGGGTCTTGGTGGAACTGTAGTAGTAAAGTCAAGATTTTCAGATTTTAAGATAAAAATCAAAGCGATAGTAGTACCAAAACTTTCGAAACTTTTGCCTTCAGGGCCGTTTAAAATTCAGTATCTGGAGGAGATTCAGGGACTCAATCTTGCTGATCCATGGTTTTTTAACCCATCTGCAATTGATATGATAATCGGAAGCTAATTTTTACCATATATTAACCTTGAAGGTGTAAGGACTGCAGTATTTGACAGCTTCGAAGCGAGGGAATCTCACTTTGGTTGGTATTTGTCGGGACCAGTTTTTTGTAATGAAATAAATGCTTTTTCAACTTCAGTATGTTCGTCTGATGATTTAATTATTCACGAACAAATAAAAAAGTTCTGAAAGCTTGAAGAGGCCGATAGAGATCGTCCAATAACAGCAGCCGACAATTATTGCGAAAAATTTTACCAATCGTCCACTATACGACAATCAGATGGTCGTTATCTTGTACCACTTCCATTTAAAGAAGAGTTTCTAGCTGACATTTTTTTGGGTCCCTCAAGGGGAATATGGCTCTGGCTCAATATCACCGAATGGAAAAAACGCTTAGTAAGATCCCAGACTTAAAAATCCAATATAATCAGGTTCTCCAAGAATATATAGACTTGGGACATATGGAACAAGTAGAACACCAAGAAAACAAATATCACAAACAGTGTTCGTTTTTCCTACCACATCATGCGGTTATTCGACCCGAGAGCAAATCGACGAAAGGGTAGTGTTTAATGCATCAAAGAAGACCAGTAGTGGCTTCTCATTAAACGACGTTCTTCATCAAGGCCCAACTCTTCAGACCAATTTAATGCAGATAGTTCTAGGTTGGCGAAAATATAACGACGTTTTTACAGGCGACATTCAAAAAATGTACCGCCAAATTCTAGTGCATGAAGCAGACCGTCCATAGCAACACATTGTGTTTCGTAACGACACGGACAGTTATGTAGAATCTTTTCAACTAAAAACGGTCACCTTTGGGGTGAACTGCGCACCATTTTTAGCAATTAGAACTCTACTGAGATTAGGGGAAAATTTCAAAAATTTATATCCAGAGGCAAAAGAGATTTTAAGTAGTGAAGTCTACGTTGACGATATTCTGTCTGGGGGACACACTCTTGAAGAGGCAAAAGTGAAACAAAACCAACTCACTAAAGCTTTAAATTCAGCTGGCTTCCCCCTGAAGAAAATTACAGGCAATGATCGTTTTTTTACTAAAAGACTTGGCTCGGGAGGAACTTCTAGATGAAGATTTTTTTAAATTGGATGATTCCAGTACAATAAAAACATTGGGCATCCGTTGGAATGCCATATCAGAATATTTATATTACGTTGTCGAACCAACACACATAGTACCCTCTGCTACCAAAAGACAGATTTTATCGCTAATCGCGAATTATTCGACCCTATTGGTTGGTTAGGTCCAATTGTGGTCATAGCTAAACTTTTGATGCAAGAGCTTTGGGAAACGAAATTTGAGTGGGATGAAGGAGTTCCACCACTGCTATTAATAAAATGGAATAAATTCTTAAAAAATTTACAGCAGATTTCTACGTTGAAAATTCCTAGGTGGGTACACTATTCGCCTCAGCATAACATATCCACGGGTTCCGTGATTCCTCGGAACGAGCTTGCTGTGGTGCGGTTTAAATGAGATGTATGACTTCAAACGGAGAAATATTCACCAATTTGCTGGTGGCAAAAACAAATGTAGCTCCCATAAAAAAGAAGACCATACCTAAACTTGAGCTATGTGGAGCTTTACTTGCAGCGCAACTGATAAAAGGTCTAATTAAAAACTCAACATTCCCCTACGAACTATTTTTATGGACAGATTCCTCAATTGTCCTCGGGTGGTTACAAAAATCGCCCCAAACTTTAAAAACTTTTGTTGCAATTCGTGTAATGAAAATCATCAGTATTGCCAGTAACAATCACTGGAAACATGTAAAAACCGACGACAACGCGGCAGATCTTGGTACACGAGGTTGCACCCCTCAAGAACTCATCGAGGTTAAATTATGGTGGCATGGGCCCACCTGGCTGATACAACCAGTGGAACTCTGGCCAAAGTCGCGAACTTTTGATCCTACGGACTTAGAAACAAAAGAAGGTGTCCAGTTTTCATTTAAAAGTCACCCCGCAAGACAAAAAGCCAGATGAAGACATAAAATTATTCGATGTATTAGAGGAATTTTCGTCTTTTGATCGAGCATTATGAGTCATATATTATCGTTTCCGTTTCATGGATCGTATCCTTAAAAATCCGTTTGAAACCGCGTAATTCCTCACGACAGAAGAAATTAATTTTGTAAAAAATCGCCTAATAACAATTGCTCAAATGAACCACTTCGCCAAAGAGTATGCGTGTCTTCAAGCCAAGCAGCCTATTCACAACAAAAGCAGAATACTAACTCTGAACCCATTCCTAGATAAGAGGGCCTACTACGCGTAGGAGGCAGACTGCAAAATTCCGGTTTAAGTTTTAACGAACGGCATCCGATAATAATTCCCGAAAAATCGCATTTCGCAAAGCTGTTCGTCGACTATACCCACAAAATATTACTTCATGCAGAACATCACCTTATGCTCCAAGCTATAAGACATGGAGTCTTCATCCCGCGGCTTCAAAATTTAGTCCGTAAATATATTCGTAGCTGCAAACCATGTACAGTTTATTAACACAAATTTCAGCATCAAATAATGGCTGCACTTCCCCCTGAAAGAGTAAACTTTTCATTGCCGTTCACCTACACCAGCGTCCATTTTGCTGGTCCTTATTTGCTAAAATCATCAAATTTACGAAACGCAAAAATAATAAAGGGTTATGCAGCGGTATTTGTATGCTTCTCTACTCGAGCAGTTCACTTGGAAGTCTGCTCCGATATATCCATAGATGCCTTTATGGCCTGCTTCGTCACATTTAGGGACGAAGAGGTTTACCGAAGACGATGTTTTCCGACAGCGGTCGAAATTTTCTAGGCGCAAGTTATGCGCTACTTAAAACCCATAATCTGTTCCTAAAAACAGCGGAAAAACTTTAGTGGTAAAATATGGCTCACATGGGTTTACTTGGTCATTAATACCGCATTATGCACCCCACATGGGTGGCCTCTGGGAGGCTGCCGTGAAAAGCATGAAATCGCATCTAAGGAAAATTGCTGGTATGCTCACATTCACATTTGAAGAATTTACAACTCTACTTATACGTATTGAAGTGGTACTGAACTCAAGACCAATGTCGCCATTTATCGAAAACCCTAACGAACTTCTACACTTAACGCCAGGTCATCTATTACGTGGCGCTCCCATTATCGCCCCTCCAGAGGCTCTTGAAGAAACAACATTGAAAAGCTTAAGTTTTCTAAAACGACGGGAACGCCTTAAATCCATTCAGAACCTCTTCGCATCACGCTGAAAAAACGAAGACATCAGAGAGCTCCAACGCCGATTCAAATGGAAAGCTGAATGCAACAACATAAAAGTTAACGATCTCGTAGTTGGAAAAGATGACCTTCTACCCCCACAGAGTGGCGTCTCGGACGCATTACAAAACTTATCTGTGGAAAAGACAGTAAAGTTCGAGTGGCAGAAGTTAAAACTCAGAATGGTACGATAACACGTACGAGCGTCAAACTTTGCATTCTACCCATGTCTAATAGCCCACCTGAATCGATCACACTGAAACCCACAAATTAATCCACCAGATACATAATCCTAGTTACCAAAATGAGAAAAATAGTCGCTTACCAAAATTTCTAATAACATTGTATATATTTCTATTTCTTTATATGTTTAGTCAAACCATGTTGAAAAAGCCACGCTGCCATCTGTGCCTTCGCAACCATCCACTCAAATATTGTAAGATTTTTCAATCATAAGACAACGAAAGTCGCCGTGACTTCGTGGTGAAGCGCAACTATTGTTTAAACTGCTTGGCAGTATTACACACTCGTCCAGAATGTGAGTCGGAAAACCGGTTAACGATATGTACAGCCAAAAATCACACCTTGCTTCACCGCGAACGACCCACAACCGAAGATGCCGATTCGAGTTTCGAAGAAACTACCGCCAAGGTCATAGCTCCAGAGGAACCCGTATCCACAGCAAACCCAATCGCTCTAGAGAAAAAACTTGTTCAACAGGAGCCCGTAGCTCTACCGGAGTGCCCCGTTCAAACTGGGCCCCTGCCTCAAAAGCCGCAGCTTGCGGCAAGTCGGTCGACGATCATGAAAGCAAACCAAATGACCGCGCCCTTGGCGTCCGGATTTCTGGAAGAAGGAATCCGGTTCCCCCGAGCCTTGCATCCACCCAAGCTTGCACACGTTGTAACGACGAGTTTTCCGCCGGTTGCTAGAGTATAACTCGCGGTGGCCGGGGTCGTTGAAGAAATTTGTTTTCTACTGAGACAGAGAGTGAAAAAACGTTGGGTACGGTCTTAAGGTACAGTACTGCGTTTATTGTGGACTGAAAACTACATAATACATTAAAATACGCCGGGGTGGTTCCGTGAGATCGGTACGGGACCTCGGACGACAGTCTTCGCTATTTCTGGTGTCGGGTTGTTCGAAGGTGGTAAACTCTCCGGCGGGCGCGTCGGATTGGTAGAAGGCTGACCTATGTCGCCACACTCTGAACAGGGCTCTTCCGACCGGTAGGGCCCGTAGGATCCGATGTGTACCGGAGTAAGTGACCTATGTTATAAACTATCAAGAGTGACCTATGTCGGCTCACTCCACCTATGGAAAGAATGATTAGTTACTTACCTAACCTCTGAGCTGCGCAAGGTAATTATATGGTGAGAGTGACATATGTCGGCACACTCTCCGCAGGACTCGTTGGGCTTGCAGGATTTGTTAGGTACTGAGTCAAGAGTGACCTATGTCGGCACACTCCACCTATAGAAATAATGATTAGTCACTTACCTATCCTCTGGGCTGCGCATGGTAATCATATGGCGAGAGTAACATATGTCGGCACACTCTCAGCAGGACTCGTTGGGACTCTCAGGAGTCGAAGAATTTACAGGACTCGAAGGATTCGCAGGACTCGAAGGATTCGTAGGACTCGACGGACTCGCAGGACTCGAAGGATTCACAGGACTCGAAGGACTCGCAGGATCCACAGGACTCGAAGGACTCGAAGGATTCGCAGGACTCGCAGGACTCGCAGGACTCGAAGGATTCGCAGGACTCGAAGGATTGGCAGGAACTATTAAGGATGGTGAAGTAACCTAGGACGGCACACTTCGTTCAGCGAAAGAATGATTAGCTCGCTTACCTTGTAACTGCTGCCACGGCTGCTGCACGACTATCCCGATTGTCCTCATGACCGCCTTTTTATACGTGTGCATGACGGCTGGTGACAGCTGATTGTTTCTAATGTCATATGATCGCTATATTCGGGATGACAGGGTGATCCCAAAAAGGGAATTTACAAGTTTCTTCAAGCTATGTCGGTAATTCATTTTATATGTACAATTCAACATAAAAATATAAAGTATAATTCAACCAAAAAGATATAATACAAATAATAATAATGGATTGTGTGGGTCGAAACGACAACAACAAAATTTTATTCTAATAACATTACAGAATATTTTATTATTAAATCATAAAAATCTCATAATTGTGTAAACAAAATTATAAGATTTTTCTTTAGGATGAGGGTGTCGTATATGTAGCATATTTACTTATGTATGGAGCACAACGAAGTGCCAGTAAAGAACAAATAAAATTTGTTTAAAAATTTTCGTCTTTCTAACTCCAAAATGTCCTCCGCATGGCGTGTTGTGATAAGCTTCTATTAACTGTCTCTTCCTATCTTCGTTTCTTATGTATTGAGGATTTCTATATAGCAATATTCTGACGTAAGTTCTCTTGTTTCTGTTTATGAGCTCTTTCAATCTTTCATGTGTCACTAAGTTGAATATGTCATCACCCTGCTCGAGAGCGTAACTTTTGTAATTCAACTTCTCTAATACCGATGGTAGTTTCTCCAGTATATTATCTAAGTAATATGGATTTTCGCTACATCTTATGGCCATTTCATTGGGACTGCTATTGTCCTCAATCTTTATTTGTGTAGTGTACCTTGTATCTAATTCAAACTTTATCCTCTTTGCGCGCTTTATGTCATTTATTGATGTACAGTCCCAAATCACGAGTCGATCGGACTCCGTGTCGGCTGTCACATTTATCTTTTCCTCACCTTTAGCTTTATCACCTATATCTTTATGTTTCATTCCTCTTGTAATCACCAATGCTTTTCTTACGGATTCGTCAATCCCTGGAGGTATCTTTGTTTTTAGTATACCTGAGTCCAGATCAACTCTGGAAAGTGCGTCTGCATTAGTATTGTTTATTCCTTTTTTATACACTATATCAAAATCATAATCCGAAAGTTCCAAACGTATTCTTGTCAATTTTGAGCTTGGGTTCTTATGTGAAAACAAAGCAACCAGTGGCCTGTGGTCGGTCACCACTGTAAATCTTCTACCATACAAATAGGGTCTAAAAAACTGTATACCCCAATGTATACCAAGTAATTCCTTTTCTATTACCGGTTTGTTCCTTTCATGCTTATTTAAAGATTTACTCGCGTATGATATTGGCATATCCGCGCCAATTTCACCTTGTGACAAAACCGATCCGAGTGCAAAATCAGATGCATCCGTTGTCAAAATAAATGGTTTGTCAAAATCTGGGTATTGTAGGACTGGTGGACTTATTAGTTTCTGTTTTAATGTCTCAAAAGCAGATTGACGTTTTTCTGTCCATTCGAATTTCATTCCCTTTTTAAGTAATTCATTTAAGAAACTTGCTATATCAGCAAAATTTGCAATAAATCTTCTGTAGTAGTTACAAAATGCAACGAATCTTCTTACGTCATCGGCATTTTTAGGTACTGGATACCTGTGTATGGCGTTAAATTTACCAGGATCTGGTTTAATACCTTCCGAAGTTATTAAGTGACCAAGATATACAACTTCAGGTTTCAGAAAACAACATTTATTCGCATTTAGTTTTAAGTTATATTTGGTCAATCTATCAAGAACTTTTACTAGGTTTGCATTATGATGCCTTAAACTGCATCCGAAAATAATTATATCATCCACGTATAGAAATGCTTCAGAATCTAAGCCTGATAAAGCTATGGTCAACATTCGTTGAAAACTATTAGGTGATATTTTTAAACCAAATGATAGTCTCGTATACTGATAATGACCATTTGCCGTTGAAAAGGCAGTGTATGGACGTGACCCTTCATCTAGTTCTATTTGAGGCAACGAACTTGTCATATCCAGAGTTGAGAAATATTTTGCTCTACCTAGTTTGTCCAAGACATCGTCTAATCTTGTTAGTGGGAATTTATCATTGACAACTTTGTCATTTAGTTTTCTGAAATCTACTACTAGTCTCCATTTTTTTAAATCCGTATGTTCCCCTTTTGGAACTAACAATAAAGGAGCATTATAAGGGCTTATTGATGTTTCTATTATCCCATCATCCAATAACCTTTGTACCTGAGAGTTTATCTCTTCAGTTTGTGTATGAGGTAAGCGATAACTTTTCACATATACTGGTTTATCATCGTGTGATCAATTGTCTGTCTATAAAAATTATTCGTAGTCAGCTTTTCGCCCTCCAAATGGAAAACATGCTGATACTTTTCTATAATGTTCTCCAGCTCACTTTGACTTTCCTTGTCTGTATTCCTCAAATTCAAATTTTTCATCAGTTCTTAAAATCTATCTTCCGAATACGAGCTATGACTTTTAAGTGTGTTCTTGTCAACCTTGAAAATTTCATAATTTTCTAGTGGCATCGTTTCCACTCTGAGATTTCTGACAGTTATTATATCATCCGTCACATTAAGAAGCTTTATATGTTTATTTCCATCTTTTGGTATTATCGTGTTTGCTAAATACACACGCTCGATGATTTCTCTATTCATTATTATTTTGTCCTCTTCTATATCTATGTCAAAAGGTACTATTATCTCACTTCTTGGTGGTATTCTTATGTGATTTATGTCAACTATATCTTCATGTATAGGTATGATTATATTCTCATTGTTTTCGCTAAATGTTAGTACATATTTATCATAATCTATATTACATCTGAATCTTGATAAGAAATCTCTACCTAAGATTCCGTCAGTGTTTATTGGAAAATTCTCTTCTACCAATTGCACTTTGTGTTCTATCGTCCTATCATTACTGTTTATCTTCATCATCGTGGAACCAATAGATCTAATTTGTTCCTTTGATATCCCTGTTAAACAACAGTCATCATCCGAATCCACATCATAACGGTAAAAAAAATTTCGTTTGCACAATGAGACATCAGCTCCCGTGTCTATTAAAAATGTCAATATAAGATCTTTATGCAATATATTCAGCTTGATGTAATTCCTGAGATTCAATGAGATTCTAAACATTTTTTTTGTTTCTAATTCATGCCCCCTGGAGATTGTCTCTGTTGTATGTACATTGAAACTCCTACTGTTATTTCCTCTGTTATTATATTCATCTCTATTATTATTATTATTATTATT
The DNA here is from genome assembly GCA_963682025.1 of Cordilura impudica. Classification (NCBI taxonomy): domain Eukaryota; kingdom Metazoa; phylum Arthropoda; class Insecta; order Diptera; family Scathophagidae; genus Cordilura; species Cordilura impudica. The sequence goes on from OY821518.1 coordinate 185,784,238, forward strand.
ATTATTATTATTATTATTATTATTATTATTATTATTTCTGTTGTTACGGTAACCATTATTACCTCTATTGCGGTTGTTATTACCATTATGGTAATTATTATTATTAGTATTATTTCTGTTTGCGAATCTATTGTTGTTGCTATTTCTGTTATTATTTTGATTACCTGAACGACACATCCTTGCAAAATGATTTGGTCTACTGCATTTATTACACTTTTCTCCGTTAGCTGGACATCTGTTACCATGTATTGAACCACAGTTATTACATTTCGACCGTTGCTGTCTATTTGCAGCATAGTTGCCCGTAGCGTACAACACCTGTCTTTGTGTCGAACTATTCTCTGATTCCTCTGCAATGTTCAATGCGTCGACGAAGTTTGTAACTCTACTGGCGTTTATGGTTGATAAGATTTTAAACGCCATTATGTTATTCGTCCTTACTATAGAAGCTCTATCCGCTTCTCCGACTTCTGATATTTGTATCTCATTCAATTCCGAAATCAACTCCTGTATCTTGTTTGCGAATTCTCTAACTGATTCACTTCTCTGAGTCAACCTTGAAATCCTATTCAAAACATTGTTCGAGTTACCCGTCGGTTTGTACGTTCTCCTCAATGCAATTATTAATTCTGTTATGGTCGTTGATACAGTCTCCTGTTTTACCATGTTCTGAACCTTAGCATCTAAACGTGATTTGAAAACAAAATTGAAAAATGCATTTTGCTTTGCTGCTGGTATTGTTTCGTTTACCAACTCTACATTTGTAACAAAATTACTAAGATCGCTTTTCTTTCCTGAAAAAACATTAATTAGCTTGATTATAGCAGCTATCTCATTTATGTCCATCGCTTCCATTGTTGTAGCTTGTCGTTTGTCCAAAACAATTTTACCCTTTGAATGTTGTGTCAGTAATCCTAATGCTTCGTCCCTCAAATTTCTAAACCTTTCTGTTATTCTCTGTACTTCACTACCGTTGAATTCTATCAATATTTTCTCTAAATCTTCTTCTAAACCTTATATTTCTAGTCTTTTCGCTGAAATAGTTTCTGAGGAGTACGGACGACTTATAGATTTTCTAGCATTTATTATTATAGACTCCAATGATTTTAATATCGGATCCATGGTGTTAAGGCGTCGGGTGGCAAATAATAAAGCGTATTTTCAGCTAGGTACAAATTATGCTAAAATCTGCAAGATTTATTAAATTAATTCATTTTTTAATTACAAGGTATATTACTTAAATTTAATACGTACACTTGTGCTTTAGATTAGGGTTTATATTACCCAGTTGCTTAACAGTAATTATTTTCTTCTATTATGAAACTAAGCTTTCAAATTCACAAAACGTGTCTTTACCTTCTAAAATCTTCTAGAAAAGCACGAAGGTATGTAAAAGATAATTAAAAGGAAATTAAATTGACACTTCAAATCAGCGTTGTAAAGACATGTAGGGTTGTAAGTGTTGTTAAAATTAATAATACTATTTGTGGTTATATTTAAATAAGGTACTTGAATATATACACCGCAACATAGTCCCCTCCGTAAACCTTGTGCTTTATCACGGGGTTTACTTCTTCACGTCCAACTTAGCAAGCTTGACTGCAGGGCGAGTGAGGAGGCCGTTCTTGGTTTTTACCACCGCGCTGCGTACGACTTTGTTCTTTCCATAGTGAACATCAACGACGATACCCTTTGTCCACGTATTTCGCTTGGTGTGTTCATTGACAATAATGACGACATCATTCACAGAAATTGGACTAATCGAATCTTCATACCACTTCGTACGCCGAGCCAAAAAGGGTAGTATCTCCCTCACCCATCGTTTCCAGAATTTATCAGCAATCATGCTTGAAATTCTGAAGTTCTTACTCAATGCTAACCCACTGCCATCTACAATTGATCGCTCTCTCATGCCACTTGAAGAACCAATTAGAAAGTGATTTGGGGTCAGTACATCACCCTCTGATGACTCCAAAGGAACATAAGTCAGTGGGCGTGAATTTAAAATGTTCTCTACATCAGCTAGAGCTGATCTCAAGACTTCTTCGCGAAGGCCATCCGCAGGCAAAATGTCCATCAATACAGATTTCACGGATCGCACCATCCTTTCCCAACATCCCCCCATGTGAGGCGAGGCCGGGGGTATAAAAAACCATTCAATCTCTGGATATTTTCGTTCAAGCTCACTTGTAGAAATTTTTTCAATTTCTTCTGTCAAAACGCGGCAAGCTCCACGAAAGTTTGTTGCATTATCCGAAAGGATACGACGAGGTACCCCACGACGGCTCGTGAACTGCTTTAGGACCATTAAAAATGAGTCTGTTGAAAGAGATGGGGCAATCTCTATATGTACGGCACGCACTGTCATGCAAGTAAACAACACTCCCCATCGTTTTTCCTTACGTCTCCCAATAACGACTTCTAGGGGTCCAAAGTAGTCCACCCCTGTAAAATAAAACGGTCTAGTGAATGAGGAAAGGCGTTCAATTGGAAGGTCACCCATTTGTGGTGCACTTGGGAAGGCTCTTCTATTCTTGCACAGCTGACAGTCTTTTGAAATTGCCCGCACTGCTGCTCTCAATCCAGTAATCCAAAATTTTTGACGGATTTCGTTGACGACAATCTCATTATGATGGTGATGGTATTTGCGATGATAAAAGTCAATAAGTAAATATGTAATACGATGTTTTTGTGGAAGAATTATTGGTCTTTTGACCCCTAAGGAAACATCCGGAATGGCGTCAATACGTCCTCTCATGCGCAAAACACCAAGTTCGTCAATGTATGGCGAGCACTTGTGCAGGATACTTTTTGATGGAATACTTTTCTTTAATTTCAGGGCAGTAATCTCCTCATAATACACCTCTTCCTGACAAGCTTTAAATATGAATAATTCCACCATTTCGATTCCTCTTTGATGAATAAAGGGTTTGAATTCAGTATTTATACGAGAGCCCATAACATTATAGATATATCTAAGGACCAACTGCTGACTAGAGCGAAATATTTCCCATTTGCTGGAATTATTTGGGTTAGGGACTATTGTTGACAAAGGGAATGTAGGCCTTTTAATTTCGATATGACAGAGTCGCTCGATGTTTACATCAGGATATTGCGTAAATTCTGAGATAGGCCATTCTGTTTCATCAGAATTTAGAAAGGAAGGTCCTGAAAACCAGCGAGTATCCGAACTCAAATTAGGAATGCTGTTCCATTTCGTCCCGTCATCTGCCACATTTAGGGCTGAGGGTACCCATCTCCACTGCTTAACTTGTGAGCCTTCCAGTATTTCTCCTATGCGCAAAGCCACGAACTGTTGAAACTTTCTTGCATCAGATTTTATCCAGTATAGGACATCTTTAGAATCCGACCAGAAGAATTTGCGATGTGCCTTTATGGACATTTCATTAGCAATGAAATTCGCCAATCGTAATCCAGTTACTGCAGCCATGAGTTCAAGTTTTGGTATAGAAATTGGCTTTAAAGGTGCCACTCTAGTTTTGGATGCTACAAGACTACATTTTATATTGCTTTCGTACTCAATTCGTAGGTAGACTACAGCAGCATACGCGTCAATGCTGGCGTCTACAAAGGTATGGAGCTGAACATTTTGGGAGCGACTCAAATATTGATGGCATCTTGGAATGCGGATGTTTTTTATTTTCGGAACCAATTTTATCCATGTCCGCCATTTTTCACGCTCTTGTTCGAATATGGGTTCGTCCCAATTGACTCTAGACCGCCAAATTTCCTGTAAAATAACTTTTGCATACGTTACAAAATGTCCCAATAGACCAAGAGGGTCGAAGATTGTCATAATTATTCGTAAAACGCTTCTTTTGGTTGGCGGTACATTTTCATCAAACACCTCAGGCTCAAATTTCCCAAAAAAGGTTAGTTCATCAGTACGCGGCATCCACCACATGCCCAACACCTTCTCAAATTTCCCCTCCGGATCCTCAAAACACTTTTTGACTTCCGTAGTGTGGTATTCTAATGCGTCTATAACATTTTTTGAGTTGGACAGCCAATTGCGCATCTCGAACCCTCCTTCGCTGTGAATGGTTCGCACTGTTTTCGCCATTGAGATCATTTCGTCCTCTGAGTCAACACTTTGTAGCCAATCATCGACAAACGTATTATTTAATATGCCATGAACTGCATCGGGAAACTCTGCAGTATATCGTTCGGCATTCTTATTTTTTATAAAATTTGCCAGTGAGGGGGAACAAGAGGCGCCAAAGGTCATGACGGTCATAACATATACATCAATCCTTTTAGAAATGTCGCCTCCGCGCCATAAAAATTGCTGTGCACATTGATCACTTTTGGCAATACGAATCTGGTGAAACATTTCTCGGATGTCACCCGAAAGAGCAATTGGCCTTTCTCGAAAACGTAGCAATACCCCTACCACTGATCTCAATAAGTCTGGACCCTTTAAAAGAACAGAATTCAGAGACACATTTTCAACTGCGGCTGCAGCATCCCAAACAATGCGGGTTTTATTCTTGTTCTTGTTTCTGACCGTAAAAATTGGAATGTACCATGATTTGCCACCAGAACAGATTTCATTTGTTCGTAGCTTCTTTATATAGCCCTTTTGCTCATAGTCTTGCATTTTTTCTACCAGGAATGACTTAAGCTGAGGATCTTTGTTCATTTTAGCCTCAAGACAAAACAGTCTACGACGAGCCATAGGAAATGAGTCAGGCAAGCATATTCGTTTATATTTCCAAAGTAGTCCCGCCTCCCAAACCTTTTCCTCTGAAATATATATGGTCGTGGATTCCATAATTAATTTTGCACATTCATCTTCTTTTGAGCGAAGAGGATTTATATTTAGTTTAATCCCTATTGAGTCTAAAGAAAAATAGTTTTGTAGTAATTCATCCATACGATCATATATTCTACACGGACAAACATGCATTACCCTTTGAACAGAATTATTACCTGGGCACTGGCGGCCATAGACGCCCCAGCCAATTCGGCATCTTATTCCGATTAAACCGTCATTTACACCTTCTTTAATCTCTAAGGGAACACAGAGTTTTGCGTTGTCAATTCCAATAAGAAGTCTTGCCTTTGCTGCTTTATATGGCAAAATAGGTAAATTTTGTAAATGTTCGTACTGGCCAATATCTTCTTTTGTGAGTGTTTGTATTGGTAAATTCAGGCATCCAATAGTTCTTATGTTGCGTAACACCATTTTATTTGCAACTTGCTCACGCGGTGATATTTGCAAAGATACTACCTTTGAATTTTCATCTACTTGGGTTATATCACCCGTCCACTGCAAGCACAACTCCTCTGTAGGTCCATCCAAACCTAGCTCTAGTGCAAGTTCATTTTCAATCAGAGTACAAGAGGATCCCTCATCAATTAAAGCAAACGTATCTAAAGAGTGTGTCTTTCCAAAGAGAGTTACTGGAACATAACGAAATATGGACTTCCTCTCCTTTGCATGGAACAAGATTGATGGGTTCACGTTAACGTTTTTCTCTTGAGGATTATTTTGATTATTTTGGTAATGACCATGATTCACGTTATGCAAGAGGGGATTATGCGGCATGTTACAATTGTCTACTCCACATTGTTTTTTCGAAAAGCAACGGCGTAATGAATGTTTTTTAAAACAGCGTAAACATAAATTTAACTCACGAATAAAATTCCATCTCTCATTAGTTGTTAATAACAAAAACTCTGGGCATTCTGTTAAACGGTGACTCTGAGAACATTTGAAGCAAGAAATTGTCGTTGCCGTGTTTTTTCTGATATTCTCATCGGATATGTCATGTAAATTAAGGCGCTCTTTTACAGACCTTTTTGATTCATCAAGAGTTGGCACGAATGGTGTGACCTGAGAAGCGCAAGTAGCCAAACTATATAGCCAGCCATCGAAGGTAGTAATATCAGCTCTCAGAAGAGTAAAACGGTACCGACCCCAATCTAATTTTAAATCATATGGCAGTTTCTCAACTAACTCATTTAACAACATAGGATCATTCAAATAATCGGCAAGGCCCATCGCTTGCATAGTTGTCCTATAATTTTGAACAGCGAGGGCAAAGTGTATGAGGTTGTCAAGTCTCTCTTTTCGAACTGGTGGCTGCTCTTTAAGTTTCTTTTGCAAAGTATGGTGAATTATTTCTGGCCTACCATATAACATACGAAGAGTCTCGACTGCAAAATTTACAGTTGCTGGCATCATGAGCTTGCCTCTCACAGCTTCTAAAGCCTGACCCTTTAAACACTTTTGTAAACGTATGAGGTTCTCCTCCTCCGTAAAACCACATCTCTCTGTAGACTGCACATAGTTTGTTATAAAAATGGGCCACTCTTCTGGTTTTCCACAAAAAATTGGTAAATCTTTACTAATCGCATGACGCGCTGCAACTTGAGAGGTGGACAATGTTAAGTCAGTTGTTAAGTTATTAATATTGGATGTTTCTGTTGGCATTTGCTGTTATACATTGTCATGTAAGCCGGAAGAGAATTATTTTGTTGAGAACCTGACGGGTTGTTTACATGAGAAGAGTAAGGGGCAGATGTATAGGAATAATTGTAAGTAAAGGGAGCAGAAGCGAGACAAGGAACAGCTTGAGCAGGCAAAGAAGCAAATGAATTACAAATTTGAGAAGGGGCAGAGGTGGAGGAGGGTGCGTTCATGTTAAGTGATCCCTTATTCGCATTAGTGTTTAACATTCTATTCATATGTGCAGCTTGGGTATTATTTTGCAAATGGTTGGTCGGCATATTGTTCGAATTTATAGACGGGCCTCTAAATTGAAAGGTGTTCGTAGGAGCAGTATTTAAAGTGTGTTGATTATTATTTACTGTCTTGTTTTGTTGTTGCTGTACATTAAACATCGCAGAGCTGGACGCATTTGGAATAAATGATGTTTGTGTTGGCCGGAATGCAGCCTGACTTAGAGCATTACAGTTTGCCAAAGGTTCGTTAATCGAGAGCGCAGATATGTGTGTCACTATATCATCAGTTTGAGGTACAGTGTTTTCTGGCAACTGACGGCTTGGAGCGACTGCCGTAGGAATAGGGGGAGCAATGACCAACGTAGAAGGGGCTAACCGGCTGACATTTTGTTCTTTAGATGTTGATTTGTTTTTAGCAGGTTTGGCAACGAGGCGAGTGCGCTTTGGCAGACGTACTACCAGACCAGAGCGAGTACGAAGAGGTGTGGATGAGGAGGGTTTTCTTACCTTTGGCTTATCTTTGGTTTGGGAGTTTTCAGCGATTACCTCTGTGTTGGGATCATTCTCAAATTCACCGGAGTCATCATTCTGCCTTTTCGATTCCTTTGCAGCGTTAGCCTCAGCTGTGGAGGCGGCTGAAGTGGTAGAACCTACAGCAATCGATGGGTTCGTGGATGTTGATTGAGTAGTTGTAGTTTTTTCCACAATATTGGCATTCAAATCATTCTTTGAAGCAGACATTATGGCAAAGGTCCAACTTTGAGGTTAGGTGATTTAATCCAAAGATGTATGTATTACAACCGAAAAAGGCAATTGTGGTTTGACGAAGTGTTTGTCAAATTAATAGCCAAGTATTTTAGAATTGTTAAGGCGTCGGGTGGCAAATAATAAAGCGTATTTTCAGCTAGGTACAAATTATGCTAAAATCTGCAAGATTTATTAAATTAATTCATTTTTTAATTACAAGGTATATTACTTAAATTTAATACGTACACTTGTGCTTTAGATTAGGGTTTATATTACCCAGTTGCTTAACAGTAATTATTTTCTTCTATTATGAAACTAAGCTTTCAAATTCACAAAACGTGTCTTTACCTTCTAAAATCTTCTAGAAAAGCACGAAGGTATGTAAAAGATAATTAAAAGGAAATTAAATTGACACTTCAAATCAGCGTTGTAAAGACATGTAGGGTTGTAAGTGTTGTTAAAATTAATAATACTATTTGTGGTTATATTTAAATAAGGTACTTGAATATATACACCGCAACACATGGGAAATAACAATCATTAATTTTTTATTTTCTTTTCTTTTTGAATTTATTCTTTACGTTTCTGGCTTTCTAATACTTTTTCTGTTCAAATATTTCATGATTTCAATGATTTTTATCATGTGCTCACAAAAACATTTTGTCTTAATATAATTTTTAATTCTTAATTCTTCAATTTCATACAATTTTCAATTTTTGATTTTTGCAACATAATTTTATTTTATTTCATATAAATTTTAATGCTTAGTTTTGTGAATTACAAATCTGCTTTATTTCGTACAATTTTAATTCTTAATTTTGTGAATTACAATTCTATTTTAATCTATAAAATATTTAATTTCTTACTTTCCTTCAATTCATAAATTTACTTTTATGATTTCGAAGTCTTTTTACTGGTGCAACCCAGCTCTTACGTTTTGTCTACGTATTTGATTCCGTACATACCTACGCAGATATTTCATTATTACGGTTAATGTACCCACCACACAGATAAAAAGTACAATCTCGAAACTTGCGCTCACTGCTTTTGGAGCTTGGGCCGTTGCCGTAATCACCTCGTTTATTTTTGTTTGGGTGCTCCCCATTTCTTTTTTGTCAATTTTTTAGCCTTTCTGAATGCCTTTATTTCTAATTTTATTTTTATTATGCGTGCTTGTAGCTTTATTTTAATTTCCTCGTCCTTGGTGTATGATAATTCCGAATTAATTATTGTCAACTCCTTTTTCTTACGGTTGACAAAGTCACCTCTTGACTTCCGTATCTTTGGTACTGGATATATCTCGTACACTGGTTCAATTATTTTCACCTTCTTTATTTCTATTGGCTTTGGACCGAGTTTCAAAATATCAGGTTTCGGTATCTCTTCTTTGCACTCTTGTAGTTGTCTTTTCCAATTGCTTTCCGCAATTTTCATACCCTCTACCAGTTCTTCCCAAGATTTATTCATTTGTCACTTTGATTTTAAAAAAAGACTCTTTGTTACACTTCTGTTTCCTTTTGCTTCTATCCGTGGTGTTTACCGTAAAATAATCTATCCACGCAGCCACATAATTTCACTTGTACGAGAAAAAAAATTTTTCAAAATCATATTCATTATATTTTATACAAAAAATTTCTCAAAAACTACGTTATATTTCACAAAATTTAATTCAATTATTTAATTTAGCTTTCACAGAATTTTTCTTATTATATTTTGTTCACAAATTCATTTACACAAAAAAAATTTATTAATTTCTTGTTTTTAAGAAATTCTACCAACCTCGCACATGCGATGTCTGTCGGTTTTTCTTTTATACGAACCAAAAATATATTGTAGTAAAATGTTCTTTATTATCGTTGAGCCAAAGCATCCTCAACGCAATATAGGCAGTTAAAATTGACTTTATACTGCTTTTATGCCGTTGGTGGCAATCTAATGACTTAGCTTTCTGCTAACTGTCATTCTCGCACACTGTAGGATCTGCTGAGGCGGTAGGATCATCGGTTGCAGGATCATTCAACTATTGGCAGGACTTCTTAATTTTCGGCAGGATTCTTGATTTTTTAGCAGGATTTCTTCCCCATATACGGCAGGATACTCTTGATGTTCGGCAGGATCGCCATCTAATGATGTTCGTCAGGCTTTAACAGTTCATTTGGTTCCTTTTTGCTTTTCAAATAAAACAAGTCTTTTTTCTTGCTGGTTGAATCTCAACTTGAAACTTTATTTAAAATTGCCCTTGCTTATATATTTAAAATTACAAATAACACTAATGAGTGGTTTACAAAATTAGAGTAACTTTTGAATGTTACATTATTTAGTCACTTAAGTCTATATAAATTCTCTTTTAATTTATTCTACCTATGTATCACTAAGTACGATTGTACTAGGCGACCATGAATTATAGGGTGGTTTCTCTTACTCAATTATCAATCATACATAGAGTAAAATTCCAAGTAAACGAGTGGAATTATACTGGTTAAAGTGCAGACCGATATAAAACACCAATTGCGCATTCCATACGGCCTGCAAATGAAATTGAACCGAGTTGCTCTACATATCGATCAACCAACTCTATTCGATTTCATTGCTTCGTACAATAACCCGCTCAGTCAAACAAACACACTGAGTCATGTATTAAAACCGTTCGACCTACCCCAAATATCCACTTGATATTATTTGTTCTACATTTGTTTGTCGCTAGCCAAAAGTACGTATGCATATATGTAGGTTTGTGTGTTTATATAGTTTTGTTCTTTACTGGCACTTCATTGTGCTACATACATAATTAAATATGCTACATATACGACAGCACAGACTTCGGTCATCACACCTGATCCCTCCGGGAAACTAAGCTGGTCGACGATTATTTCCCGTTGCCGGCTGATCTGGATCCGGTATCGGCTTCCCAGTATTGGCACCACCCGTTTGGCTCGGGTTCCTGACTTGGATGCACTCAGCATCCGTTTGATATGAGGTTGCAGTTGTTATAATACGGTGGTACTGAGGTCGTTCCGTGTGGTTATGGGATAGCAGAACAGTTTCATTACCCAGGTGGGCGGCTGTGGTGGCGTGTGCAGTGACAGAGGACGGTACGGTGGTGAGAATTCGGGTGTGAAACTCGGGTACTTACTAGTCTGAGATTCACCCTACGTCGTCCTTTCCTTGCTCGGGGCTCTCCTTCCATTTCCGATTACGTAGATGATGAGTCGGAGGGTGACGATGATGACGGTGATGACGATGATGAGGGGTTGTCATGCATCGGTGTCGTCGTGGACCGTTTAAGTATCAACATAGGTGACACCTGGGGGAGGGATAGGGCGTTCGTATTCCTTCACTATCGCTCGAGAGTTCAATAACATCGGCGTCCTCATCGCTTGAGAGCTCGATGACTACCCCTTGCTGGCCTGGGTGCTGCCGCCCTACCTGTGGCCTAGGTGTTGTTTCATCCTCTGATGTCACCCCGTCGGATCCAGTGTGGTAGCCACGGTCGACTTTGGTGTCCGCCTCCTGCCAATTGAATTTCTTGTGCCGTGAGCCTTTTCAATTTTACGAAGCATTTGGGCCTTCCAGGGGAGATGCTCTAGGTTGGAGCGTGTGGCGCAGGTGGTATTCGTTCTCGTGCTTCCACATCTGTGTTCCTGGTCAGCATCCACTGTTCGTGGCCCTGAATGATGCTTCAATGTCCGGGCGGTGGTGTGTTGGTATGTCGGTGGAGTAGCTACGAGTGATGGTGCAATTTGGGTGCTGAATGATAAGTGTCTACCTGGTGCCTGTGTGTATGTGTGCGGGATGATGGTGTGGCTTAGGTGATATGACGTGCGGGGTTAATATTGGTATGGAATGGATGTGGGACGTAGTGGTGCTGTGGATGGTTATGACGGAATGATGAATGGGGATGAAGTGGCGTAACATGTCCCCGGCGGGTGTCCTGGTCCAAGGTGGGTGGCTCTTCACGTGGCGTCTTCTCTGATGGCGAGGCAGGAATCGGAGTTGGCGGCGTTTCGTCTGGAGTTATGTCCGACGTCAGATGCAGGTTGCTCTCTCGGGTCCGCTATCGCGAGTGTGCTGGAACTGGCACTCTAGTCCGGCACAGGCGATTCTGGTCCCACACCGTTCTAGGAAGTTAAGGCCGAGTATCAAGTCTTCGGTGGCGTCTGGCATGATTAGAAGTGTAACCGCTAGCGTACAATTTCCTAGGGTGACGTTTTGTTCCACCGCATGCGTTACTTCCTTTTCCGATCCGTCGGCGAGGATGACACGCGACCGATGAGGTTGTATACTGCAGGGGTTGACGAGGGTTTCAGCGCAAGTTTTACCGATAAAACAGCTAGTAAACCCTGTATCGATTGTAGCGGTGACCGAATGTTCCTCGATAATTGTATCGGCCACCAACCTCGTTCGGGTATACCGTAAGGACGTGGTTACTGGCGAGGTCTGTTGGCTGGGGGACCCGGACTTCCTCGCTTGTTGCGGGCCCACTGGCCGTTTCCCGACCGTTGGCGACAGCATTGGTTGGTCCTCACACTCCTCTGTCCACATTCCCAACAAAAAAGGACGTGCTCATTCTGCCATCGGGTGGCGAAGTGTTCTTGGCATCCACAACCCCGACACGCACTCTGTGGTTCCAGAATAGCTTCGCACAACGTCTGGGCAGTTGGGTCCAGTGTAATTAGCCAATGCTCTCTGGGCTGCTGTAGGGCCGTCGGGATACTTTCTAGGTCGGCTGCCATTTCCAGAAGCTCGTCAAGAGTTTTGAAGTCCCTCCTTCGAATGTACCATAAATATTCGGGTAATGCGTTGCGGAACATGCGCTCTAGTTTCTGGCTTTCGGAGTACTTGGTGTGCCTCATGAGGTTCTGAATGGCCAGGGTGTAGTTCTTGAAGGTCTCTCGTGGTCGTTGATGGCGCTTCCGAATGTTATCCTCCAGTCGTTCAAAATACCGAATTGTAAGAAATCATGCCGAAAAGTGGACCACAATCATGGTGGGCATGAGGTCCACTTGAATTTGGTACACCATGGACAGCTCCTCTATAGTCTCTAGCAATTCCCAGGGTTCTTCTTCGCTATTAACTGAATTCCCCATTTCCGTACCTGATCTACGATGGTCTTGAGGTCCACGCAAGTTGAGCCAGTCGGTGCATGACTCTCTCCGCCTTGATCGGTTGTGATGGTTAACTGTGGTGGTCGCTTAGGTGTTGTTGCCCTGGGTTCGGGATTGACTCCGGACTCGTCGTGCTTCCCCTGCAACTGTAGCAATTGTTGTACCATTTCTGGTTTATGCTCGCTCCCCACGAATTGAGCGAACCTTTTCCGCAGCTCTTCAACATTGCCCGAAACTTCCAGGCTGAAATCGGTTAGGTAGGCTACTAACTCTTCCTTTAGAAGGCTGTATATCTAGGATGTACGTAACATGGTGTGATCGTGACGTGTTGTGTAGTTTTTTTTCACTCTCGTTGTCCCTGCTTGGGTGCCACTGTAACGACGAGTTTTCCTCCGGTTGCTAGGGTATAGCTCGCGGTTGCCGGGGTCGTTGCAGAAATTTGTTTTCTACTGCGACAGAGAGTGAAAAACGTTGGGTACGGTTTTAGGGTAAAGTAATTCGTTTATTGTGGACTTAAAACTACATAATTCATTAAAATACGCCGGGGTGGTTCCGTGAGATCGGTCCGGTTCCTCCGACGACAGTCTTTGTCAGTCTGACTTGCTATCTCTGGTGTCGGGTTGCTCGGAGGTGGTTAACTCTCCGGCTGGCCCGTCGGATTGGGAGAAGGGTGACCTACGTCGGCACACTCTCGACAGGGCTCTTCCGACCGGTAGGGCCCGTAGGTTCCGTTGTGTACCGAAGTAAGAGTGACCTATGTCGGCACACGCTCCCCAGGACTTGTTGCTTACTGATTCAGGAGCGACCTATGTCGGCACACTCCACCTGTGGAAAGAATGATTAGCCTCTTTCCCGTCCTCTGGGCCTCGCAAGAAAATGGGTGTAGTGAGAGTGACCTATGTCGGCACAATCTCCGTAGGACTCGTTGGGTTTGCAGGATCCGTTAGGTACTGAGTCAAGAGTGACCGACGTCGGCACACTCCACATATGGAAAGAATGATTAGTTACTTACCTAGCCTCTGGGCTGTGCAAGGTAATTATACGGTGAGAGTGACCTATGTCGGCACACTCTCCGCAGGACTCGTTGGGCTTGCAGGATTCGTTAGGTACTGAGTCAAGAGTGACCTATGTCGGCACACTCCCCGCAGGACTCGTTGGGATTGCAGGGTTCGTTAGGTACTGAGTCAAGAGTGACTAATGTCGGCACACTCCACCTATGGAAAGAATGATTAGTTACCTACCTAACCTCATGGTTGCGCAAGTAATTATATGGTGACAGTGACCTGTCGGCACACTCTCCGCAGGACTCGTTGGGCTTGCAGAATTCGTTAGGTACTGAGTCAAGAGTGACCTATGTCGGCACACTCCACCTATAGGAAGAATGATTACACACTTACATTTCCTCTGGGCTGCGCAAGGTAATTGTATGGTGAGTGACCTATGTCGGAACACTCTCCGCTGGACTCGTTGGGACTCTCAGGATTCGAAGAATTTACAGGACTCGAAGGATTCGCAGGACTCGAAGGACTCGCAGGACTCGAGGGATTTGCAGGACTCGAAGAATTCGCAGGACTCGAAGGACTCGCAGGACTCGAAAGATTCGCAGAACTCGAAGGATTCGCATTACTCGAAGGATTCGCAGGACTCGCAGGACTCGAAGGACTCGTTGGACTTGACGGATTCGCAGGACTCGAAGGACTCGACGGATTCACAGGACTCGCAGGACTCGAATGATTCGTAGGACTCTAAGGACCCGTAGATCTCGATGGATTCGCAGGACTCGCAGGACTCGAAGGATTCACAGGACTCGCAGGACTCGAAGGATTCACAGGAATCGAAGGATTCACAGGACTCACAGGACTCGAAGCATTCGCAGGACTCGAAGGACTCGCAGGACTCGAAGGATTCACAGGACTCGAAGGACTGGCAGGACTCGAAGGATTCGCAGGACTCGCAGGAGTCGAAGGATTCGCAGGACTCGAAGAACTCGAAGGATTCGCAGGACTCGAAGGATTCGCAGGACCTATTAAGAATGGTGAAGTGACCTAGGACGGCAAACTTCGTTCATCGAAAGGATGATTTGCTCGCTTACCTTGTAACTGCTGCCACGGCTGCTGCACGACTGTCCCGATTGTCCTCATGACCGCCTTTTTATTCGTGTGCATGACGGCTGGTGATAGCTGATTGTTTCTAATGTCATATGATCGCCATATTCGGGATCACAGGGTTATCCCAAAAAGGGAATTTACAAGTTTCTTCAAACTATGTCGGTAATTCATTTTATTTGTACAATTCAACATAAAAATATAAAGTATAATTCAACCAAAAAGATATAATACAAATAATAATAATGGATTGTGTGGGTCGAAACGATGGCACAGACTTCGGTCATCACAACGTTCATCAGGACCTCATCCACCTGATCCCCCGTTGATCCGAGTGAACCTCCTACACAACGGCAACCCAATGTGGGTCACCTTTTTGCTCGATGTAACTGAAGAGAGCTCGTGCCTTAGCCGGAGGGTGGCTAATATCTTCCCCAACTTTAGGCCGTCGAGAATGGGAAGAAATGGAGAAGTTGGAGAATTCGAGGTGGCTCCAGCACACGGTATGTTGAACCGTGCTCAACAAAAATTTTAAGTTTAATTAATTTCTCTTTGTTTCGGAATGAGTTTTTCTCACGCTCACTTTTTGTTTTTACTCCAGGAGAGTTTTTTTATTTTTTATTTCTTTTTATTTTTTTTTTTTTTGGTTCCACAAGAACAAATTTTTTGAGTAGATCTCAATAGAATAATGTAACAGAATTTGAATATATAATATCATGAACTTTCTTTTGTAATAGTAGTATTAAACAAACCTTTAATATGGCAAGAAGCTTTAGTTTTGAAGATTTAATGTTTTTTACTCAACAAAGAATTGTATAGGAACGGGAGTCACCCAATCCAACAGTCACATGTAGAATTTTTCTTCGGCTTTTTAAGGAAGGCAATTTAATTTGAGCTAACCTTGAACTATACAACGGTAGATTAATAGAAGGATTTGGATATAGATTTCGCAACAGTAAAAACTATTTTTGAACAGTCTCAATGTGATCGCTGTGAACGCCGTAATGTGGATCCCAAACAACAGAACCGTATTCCAAAATCGGCCTTACGAGTGATGTATACAATTGCTTTGTTATGACTGGATCGCTACGTTCTTTGGCCCAACGCTTGATAAAGGCAAGTACTCCACGAGCTTTAATAGCTGTCATAGTAATATGTTGAGAAAATGTTAGTTTTGCATCTAACAAAACTCCAAGATCAAGAATGATAACCCAATCATCCTTGTTTTCTTGAAAACGTATGTATTTAAATTTTTTAAATTTGAATACTCAATTAGAGACTATATAAATATGTTTGCAGCGGTGACATTCAAAAAAGTACCGACAAATACTAATCCATCCCTAGGATAAGCCCTTTCAAAGAATTGTCTTTCAACCTGAAACTAATGGCCCTTTTAAAGAATTCCAGCTCAGCACAGTTACGGTAGGAGTTAACTGTGCACCATTTCTTGTAATTAGAACACTTCGTCAACTTGCCACAGACTATGAATCTGTTTCCTAAAGTTTCATAAATTTTACGTAACGAAACAGATTTGGACGACATGATTTCAGGTGGCTACACGGTAAAGGATACAATAAAAGCTCAATAATCTCTAATTTTAACTCTAAAATCAGCAGGATTTCCGTTGAAGAAAATCACTGCCAATAACTCTCAATTACACACGAATATTCCACCGGAAGATCTCTGTGATTCAAAGTCTCTACAAATTCAAGAATCAAGCCTAATCAAACATTGGGAATTAATTGGAATGCTCTGACTGATTCATTTAGCTACTCCTTTTCTCCTTTACCCCAAACAGCAAGTTGTACAATAAGAACTATTTTATCAATAGTAGCAAATTGTTTGATCTGCTGGTTGGATAACACCCATAGTTATCCGGACTAAAATGCTAATACAGAAGTTATGGTTAGAAAATCTCGTTTGGAACGATAATGTTAGTTCAGAAACACTTAATCAACGGAATAGTCTTGCCTCAGACTTATCTCAAGTTCAAAACATACTTATACGATGATGGATTTAATATAAACCTTGGAATAAAATTCAAATTCATGGCTTTCCAGCTGCCTCTAAATGAGCATATTGCGCTCGTGGCCAAAAATAAGGTGGCTCCATTTCAAACAATTTCTCTCCCACGTCTCGAACTCAATGGAGCTGTGCTACTTACTAATTTGGTCAACTATGTTCTCACTTCTCTTAATTTCAAAGAATCGGAAGTAGTATTATGGACAGATTCCTCTATTGAGCTTGTTGGTTGTCCAAACACCCCTGGACTTGGGAAACATATATTGCCAACCGCATATCTCAGATTCATCACTCACTACCTATGGTGGGACGGCCCTTCGCAGCTTATTAAACATACATCAGAATGGCCTAAAGTAAATCCTTTTCATCCACAAACTACTCAGAATAAAAACCCAGTAGTAGATATATTTCTGGTTTCAGCGCAACCTAAAACTGATATTTTGGATAATTTTTCCTCATATCACAAACCATTACGAGTGTTGTGTTACATATTTAGATTTTTTAATAAAATTATTTCCAGAATTATACCTTAAGTGCCACACAACAACTTAAATCTTACACAAAAGGAGGTCAATTTCATAAAAACAATACTCATAATTATAACTCACAAAGCATCTTATGAAGAAGAATACCACTCCATCAATAATTCAGGATCAATATCCAACTCAAGCTCATTAAAATCGCTAAATCCTTCATAGACGCTAATAAAATTAGGCGGGTAAATGGCCGTTTATCAGATTCTTCGTTACCTTATAACGAAAGACACCCTAAAATTTTACCTGGCAACTCTCGAGTTTGCTACCTCTACCTATCTCATTTGCACATGTTCTTAGCCCATGCAGAATGCAACCAAATGTACCGAATGGTTCAAACTGAATTTTATATTTATTTTATAATAGTCGTAATGGCTACAGAGTAAGACGTGTTTTAAGTGGTCTGCGGTATTTTAATTTAAACGTATATTATTGAAACGTATATTATTTGAAAGGTATTTCTGGTTAGCCGTTTTGCAGATTCACAGATTTTTTTCCTTTATTTTGAGTAAATTGCATTTATTTTGAGTAAATTGCATTTAAAGTTGCTACTAACACATACATAAAATTATATAATATGTGTGTGTTTATTAAATTTGTTAATGTGTTTGTAATAAAAATGTGATAACTAGCATTGGGAAATTTATACTGTGATATTTTAGTTTTTCAAATTATTATTACATTTATTTATACAATTTTGTGTTTTTATGTCGTATTTTTTATGTCGTAAAAACTAAATGTGTTAAATGTGAGATTGACGAAAGATTATATATTAAATAAAGATCCCTGAAGAAGTTGGAAAATCCCAACGAAACGCCGGATGGAAAAAAAATATATAATCTTTTTGAAACAGGACCTTAAAAGCCCGTTAGATTAATTTCTAAAAAGTTCATAGTAAAAGTGAGTTTGTTTTTTGTGTTGATTTGTGAATTGGATATAATTAATTAGCATACTTTTAGGGTCTTTATTTAATGAAAAAATAAAATTTCCAAAAATTTGCGCTCGAATTTCGAGGGCTGGAATCTGCTAGTATACTATAAATGACCGAATAAAAGATTTAACATAAATGTTTTCATTACTAGTATGAATAATTTAAACAAGAATAATGATTAAAAATAAAAATTAAAAAAATGTATGTAACAGACTAATATTCTTTGCCTGCGGTTTTGCAAGAGGAACTTAAAAGTTAAATGGACATAAGATAAAATAAGAAAAAAAAAATACAACAAAATATAAATGTAAAAAAACAACTGCAGAAATAAATCCTCACATTTCTCTCATCATATCGGTTATTGTGGCTGAGTTACATCGTTAGCTACATACCTAACGGGAGAACTTGCATTAACAACAAATTTATAAACATCTCATTACATCTTGCGAATAAGAACAATAAAATATAAATAAATAAGCAACATACTGGTACATAAGCTCAAACGTCAAATTATACAAAACTATTACAGAGATCAACAGAAAATATAACCTAAAATAAAATCAAAATTATTATTATTCAACATGGTGGTTATTTGTACACATTGTCAATGTAATTGTTCGAATGGTTCATACGTGAAATGTGAAATAAGTAGCAACGTGTTTGATATAAAATGTGCAAACCATTTAACACCAACCTTTACGAAGGATCAGTCAGAGGCTATATGTAGCAAGGGTGGAAAGGGCTATCTGTGCAATACTTGCCACACACTGATCGTGCAAGTACAAAGAGTTCAACATTAATGATTTGCTTATTAAATTTGAAAATGGGATGAGTAGATTATTGGAGCAAATAGCTAGTTCTGGTGTTGAAATCGAAGGTATTTCATCCAAGGTGGATCAGTTTGATGGCCGGTTAACAGAGATATCTGACCAAATATCAAGAGAAGTCACCTCACAACTTGCAGATATAAAAAATGTATTAGATGATTGTCTACGTCAAGTAAATGATGTACGTAAGGACATGTCACTCAAAATAGAACGATTGCATGTGGAAAACAATAGCTTACGACGAGTACTAAATAGAGGAGATTTGGTCATTAGTGGCCTTCCATCAGATTTATCTTCAGAGGAAACCTTCAAAGTTTTAATAAACATTTCTAATTATTATAATGTTGAGATGGTATATGGCGAAATAAATTTTTTTAGAAGGATCAAAAACGTTCTGCGCTACTGATTAAATACAACAACACTTTAAAACATGATATTATTTTGAAGAAGTATAGAACTGATCATAAACTTGTATTAAATAAGATCAAACACTAATGTAAGGAATGAACCCAATATAGAATCGGGAATATATATAAATGATCATGCAACTCCTATAGAATCGAAGCTTCAATACTTATGCCGTACGCTGTTGAAAAATGGGAATATAAAAAAAATACAAAATCGTTTATGCTGATGACCCAAGCGATAGGTATTTTCTTTAAACTTTTTTTTATCTGCTGTCTAAAAGAAGGAGCATATATTTTTACTTTTTTGTATAAAACAAATAATTTTTGGAATACTGGTTATCATTTGCCGATAGACTGCTTGTGCATATTGCAAATTGTTATAATATTTATTGTCAATTTATTATAATATTTCATTTGAATTTATATTACTTATTCTTTAAGTTACTTGATATTTTTATTATTTATTTTTTAAACATGCTTATTATAAATCTTTTTATTATAAAATATTTCCATATTATTATGTATCTTTTTAAACATCGAATTATTTTTTTAAACTTTATTTTTACATTGAATTTTAATACTTACGTAAAAATTGAAAATTTCCACAGTAGAGAGTATGATTCAGTAAATTTAACACGAACAATTTTAGAGGGATTTGACTTTGATGTTGGATAACTTAGGTCCAGTGGTCAGTGATAACACACTTTTAAGGTCGAGATTAACAAATAACGGGTTTAATGTGGCGCATAGAAATGCACAGAGCTTATCTCCTAGATGGAATGCCACAAAATTAATTGAGCTAAGACACATCGTACAGAGTTCTGGTATAATGTTCTTGGAGTTTCTGAGACTTGGTATCGTGATTATATTTTGGAGTGGCTAGAAGGGGTGGGGTGTGCGTTATATATTTCTGAAAACCTAAAATTGAAATTTATTCACGAACATAGGGATGAAGGTAATTGTGAAGCGATATTTGTGGAGGTGAACTTGGGTCCCTCTAAAAGAGTACTAGTAGGAGTAATTTATCTCCCTAGGGGAAACTTTTCGTCTTATGATCATATTTTTGCGGATGTTGCAGTTCGGTATGAACATGCTATTCTTATGGGGGACTTTAATACAAACCTGTTTAGTGATGCTAGTACAGTAAGGAATTTTTGTAATACTAACAATTTAGAAGTGATACACAACAGTTGTCCAACACATGCTTGCAATAATGGTAACACAGGAACTCTTATCGATTTTTTCATGGTGTCCAACTCATATGCGGTTTATTGCAAGGGACAAGGTCAGGTGCCGGCTTTAAATTCAGCGCACACCTTGATTTATCTCTCTTATTCGCTCTCAGTGTTTGAATGTTCAAGAAAATTTAGATACAGGGATTATAATGGGTTAGATTTGAATAGGTGTTTAAGTCATTTACAATCCATTGATTATTCAATGCTATATGAATCTTCGGAAAATTTTTCTTTTCACTGTATAGATGAGTTACAGCTGTTACGTGCAATCAATTGCATTAAGTCAAATTCTATCGGACCGGATGGAGTATCTTTACGTTTTTTGCGGAAATTTGTTGCATCTTATTAATGTTATCCCTAAAATTCGTAATGCTTCATCTATGGCGGACTTTAGATCTATAAGTATACTTTCTTTATTTTCTAAGGTAATGGAAATTATAATGAGGGATCTGATGAGTGAATATTTGGAATCTAACAGAATGATGTCAGATTATCAGTCAGGTTACAGAGCAGGATATAATACAAGGACTTTAATTATGGATATGACAAACGGATAGAGGGATTATGGATATGGGTGGTTTGGCATCTGTGTTTTTTGATTACAGTAAAGCTTTCGATGCTGTTAGTCACATGGTTTTAGTTAATAAATTGTAAAAGTTTTTCGGTTTTTCATCATCGGCATGTAAGTTGGCTTATACTTTTCTTTATGATCGGTCTCAATTTGTACAATGTGGGGACATAATTTCGGCGCAGCTTGTGAGAAATAGAGGAATGCCTCAGGGATCAATTTTTTTATTATATACAATTGCTGTCGCTTTAGTGTCGCCCACGTTTCTGCTGACGATGTATAATTAATTGGGGTATCACACTTCAATGACATTTCTAATTTCGTGGATCAAATGAATAATGATTTGTTGAGAATTTCTAAATGATCTGAGGAAAATTTTTTTAATCTCAGTCCACATTTGGTAAATATCCATTGGGGATTACCTTAAAGATAGGGGACGAACAAATTGTGGACGTGGATCATTTCAAAACGCTAAGTTTTCAAATTGACCGTAACATTTTTTTCAATTATCATTCTAACTTCGTAATAAGCAGGATTTCTTTGATTCTGTAAAGACTATATTCAATTAGTATTAAATTGCCATTTTTTTAAGAGAGAAATAAGGGCATGCCTTGATAATGCCATTAGTTTTGTATGGTATAAAAGTTTACAGTGGAACATCCAGGGAGAATTTATGTAAGATTAAACTTTGTTTGCACAGAATGATCCGTTATGTATATGGTTTGATAAAGTTTTAAGGAACAAATTTTGAGGACTTTATAAATATGAGATTACTCTTACTTTTTATAAGACCTTTACAGTAGGAGCGCCTAAATATATTTTAGAGTGGTTTAATTTTATGAGTTCATGTAGAGTGAGGGGCTTAATATGTCCAAAATTATCTGCACTCTATATGCAACGCTCATTTACAGTTTGTGTTGGTAGGTTATGAAATACGCTTCTTCCTTATTGTGATAGACATTTTTCCCACTCGTTACGGAAGTTTAAAGATATTTTAATAAACTATTTATGATTGTGTTTATCCCTAATTTTATCATTTTACTCTAAATTGTTCGTGTTATTTAACTATTTAAATATCTTATTAAAAATTATAAGAAATAATACGAGTATATTCATAAGTATTGTAAGTATCTCTCTTTAATGTACTATAATTAAGTTTACAATGCCATTGTAATTACATATCCCACAATCATTAGGTCTTTATTGGCTTCGGATTGTACATAAAGTGAATAAATAAATAAATAAACATTTAAATAAATATTTCTCGATTAAAACTACACATAAATAAAATTATTCGACATTGCAAAAATTGTATAATACTAAACAAAAAGCAATGCTTTCAAATTATGGCGCCGCTACTTCCAGATCGATGGAACTCATCATTTCCATTCCAAACCACAGGTATCGATTTTGCGGGCCCATTTGAACTCAAAAGCTTGTCTCTTCGAAACGCCCCTTACATAACAGCTTATGTAAGTGTATGTAAGTGTTTTAGTAATAAATCTATCCACCTCGAACCTTGCTCTAATTTATTCACGGAAGCCTTTTATGCGGCATTCTCCCCATTCGTAGGGAGGCGGGGGCTCCCTCATAGAACAGTTTCTGATAATGGTCGCAATTTCCTCGGTGTCCAGCAGAAAACTAATTCGCATTATTTATTAAAAATACTTCAGCTGGTGTCTCTCAAAAGTATATCAATCAAGGGTTTGAATGGAGTTTTATACCACCTCTTGCACCACACATGGGAATTCTATGGGAGGCTACCGTAAAATGTTTTAAATTTCATTTAAAACGCATAGCAGGTGCTCACAGGTTCAACTTTGAAGAATTTGCTACGATTCTCGCTCGAATCGAAGGTATTCTAAACTCACGATCTGAAAATATTCCTCTCATAAATCGATGACAAAAACTCAAAACGTTTCATCCTCAATTTTCCATTAGGTGGAAAATCCAATGCCAAATCTAAAACCCGGCGATCTTGTAGTCGTCATGGATGATCTCTTACGTCCTCATGAATGACGCCTAGGTAGACTCGAAAATACTCATACCGGTTCCGACCATAACGTTCATGTTGCTGATATACGAATTGCCACTGGTATTATCGTCCTAAAACTAAACTCTTTCTCTTTAGTACCAATTCCATTTATTATCATATCTCACATAACCCATTACTAACTCAATGTTTTCACTTTCTTTTCTTTTTGTTTGTCTCTTCTATTTTTTAACAATGATAGAAGAACTCGGGACCCAGAAATCTACCAATGCATGGTGTGCAAGGGGTTCCATGCCTTACGCTTCTGTCAACGATTTTTAGGGATGAGAGCAAGTGAAAGAAGTCATGTGGTTCACAAATACCACCATTGTGAAAACTGCTTAGCCAGAAGACCTGAGGGCTTGCTCATCCATGGATACATGCCGAAAATGTGATAATTTTCACAACACTCTACTTCACCCAAATCGTGATTTAAGAGGAATGATCCTACTGCGAAGAAGAAAAGGAGCAACATCTTATAATAGTAGCAGCAACATCAGAAAATGCAACAACAGCAAAAGTAGCAACAATCACAACAACAGAACCACCACCAATTGCCAGCCATCAAACAGCGATGTTACATATTTAGATACGAGTGAATATTCATCGAATACTTTCGTATCTTTATTGCAATCGAAATGTTCTTTTCCGATCAATATATCTAGAACTTTATAAAGATCTTCCCACTGTGGAACTTCTGCTAAATTTGCCCAATTACGTTTTTCTAAATCTTTGTTATAAACAGTCCATTGCTCTAAATACTCTCGACTAGTTTTATAAAATTCTTTAGCCTTAATTTTCACGAAATTCCCGTCAATATCGGTGTAACCATCTTCATTTAATTTATCAAGTAAACCACGGACTGAATATGGAAATTTTTCGAATTCCTGAAAACAGGAAATTTTTGCATCCCCGAGTTGTTGTCGGGGACAACGGGACAAAGTAGCTGAAAACGGGACGGTCCCGTTCAAAACGGGACGTATGGTCACGTTAGGCATGTCTAACATTAACATATTTTAGACCATCAAATAATTATTATAAAATTATTTAACATTTATATACTTAATTTGTTTTAATTACTATAAATTTATTTAATTTGAACTTAAAACTGAATTGTTACTAATATCGTACTTAAATTATAAGTTTTCAATTAATTTAGTACAAATAGCTATTGTGAATGTCTTTATGAATTGTCAAGAAACAACGAAATAATAGATTTATCTAAAGATAAATACTCACCAAGTAATTTAAGTTACATCAAACCGAAAAACTAATGTAACTGACACTTACTTCTTGGCAGCATCACGGTGAGCACATCAAGCTTCTAATAAATATATATTTTTTTATTCTCGTAACTCCAATTTGTATTATTTACTTCTCTTCCCAATATTGTTCCCTCATATTCCTTTATAATTGCTCTAACTTGGGAAATTATAAAATTTTGAGAAACAAGTGCAGCTAATTTCATTTCCACCTGAATGGATAACAGCATCTCTAATAATTGGGTAGCAATTATAAATCCCCAATACAGTCCCCTTATTATCAAACTATCCACTTATTATCAGCTAACCTCAATAAGCTACAATTTGTTCAAACCCGTTCAGCCAAAAATAAACTTAATCGCTGAACACAATTTTGCGATACAACATTGGGTCAATTGCCAACTTCTCCAGAGCCCAATTTGCGAAAGAACGACGCATATGATGGTCTCGTGTCTTTAATTCCTGCATCAGCTGGATCTTATACGGGTGTAGGCCAAGATCATTGCGCAAAATTTTTGACGTCGTGGACGGATAGATCGCCAATTCCTGCGATAGACGACGAATCGACAAATTTGGTTCTTCTACATTTTCGTTTTCGGCGACGATATTCTCTTCAGTACGCTCATTCCTTAGACGTATTATTGCATCATTTAGAAAGTATGTGGTATGAAATCTATCCACAATTCTATAAGTTGCGCGAATCGATGTCTGATTTTCAAAGTAAATTTGGATAATTTGGTTGCGTTGTTAAAGCGTAAATCTATTCGTCATGGAGTATACTGACTAGAAATGCCATTTCGTTTGACGGCTAACCCTTTCGTAAGTTGTATCAGATGGAAAAACACCCTTTATAATTGCCACTGCCGTCGAAATATCACCGCTGATTGATAATAGCTCATTTGTGCTTTTTCGACTCAGAGTTGGCCAGACAACAATAGTTGCATAAACTCCTTCCAGATTTTAAATTTTCAAATCAAATTAACGTACTGATTATTTCAATAGCATTACTAATAAGAATATCCAATTGATTTATTTATTGATTTTAGAAAAACACATTTTTTTATTAAACCTTAAAATACTTTTTTTTTGTATTCAGTAATACACATAGTCTCACATTGATATGATACAATAATTATAATTCTTGGAAAAGTTTTAAATATTAAAACCAATACATTAAATTAATCTTTAATTTTTACGCACCTTGTCTGAAGAACTGCAAGACTTTATAAAATCTTGAAGTGCTGCATTTGCCTTATGTGCCATTTTTCTAAAATGCCAAAATGTTTGCAAGTGAGATTTGCAATGACAGCAAACTAAAGGCGGCAAACCGTCGTTTGGAAATACCTAAAAAACAAGTTAAATATTAAAAGAAAAATCCAACATTTTATTAAATTTTTTTATTAGTATTGAAAATTTGAAATAATTCAAATATACTGCTTATATATTTTTTTTATTTAATTTATTTATTTATTTAGTATATGGAGTAGTTATTTAATATATTCACATTTAACATAATCAATTTTATATGATATATTATAATTTTATAATTCATTAATTTATTGTATTTAAGTGCAATATAAATCTCTTCTCACAATATCCAAACTTTACTTAAAATCATTCAACGGATACAGCATATTAAAATAATCAAATATTCTGCATCGTTCGTGCAATAAATATTTAAAATATAAAGCTATAATTTCTTGATGATCGGCAAGGAATATTAATATTTATTGTGTTGAAAAGAAATTCAGATTCGAGACTACCATTTAACAGTTTTAACAAGAAACTAACATTTAACATATCTGCGGCTTTTCAATGTAGGAAGCTTAATGAGACGATTTTCATAAGATGGTAACCTTATTGTGGTGTATGCATGACGTTACAGACAATTTAAATATATATTTACGCTGGTCCCTGACTCACTGACTGACTGACTGATTCTGTAACGGTGAAATAATACACGCATATAGCACTCCATACAAAACTATGGGAAATACACAAACAAAATTTAATCTTTCTCATTTTATACAAACCCACACAGAATTTTCTCTCTTCTTTGTTACCGACCAGTGCTGCTAATAAAATCTTCTGAAAATCTACAATTTTGGAAACTAAATCGCCAAAATTGTCATTTTTAAAACAAGAAATTGTCAAGAAAATTTTACCGCTTATAAAACTCGAAAAAATATTACAAAAGGAAGCAATAAAATTTATTTATATCATTCATATTACGAATATAATTACATCATTGGTTATTTCTAATGTATTAGTGATGAAATTTTAAGGAAAAAAATTGAACACAGCAATCAACTAAATAATTTTATTGATATGTATCTATAGCTGAAACATATAATATAGGTTTAAAGTATCGCCGTAATTAAAATTTAAATCTTAAATGGAGATGTTATTCAAGGTATTTCCGTTTTAAAATGACTTGACCCAGAATTAAATCTATACATATTTTGTAATCATTTTAACAAATTGAAAAATCGTCGAAATTAAAATAAGTTGTCAAAATTGGCAGCACTGCTAACGACAATAGCACTACATATGCAGATTTCGTGTTACATATGGAATAAGTTGAACGCAAAAAATGCATAAAAAAAATTAATTAATGAAATTTCAAACATTTTTATTTTTCTCATTTAACGTCGTCCGATATTCATACATACTTCTTTTATCAAACTAAAGTTTTCCGTTTGTCTGTTTTGTTTTTCATCTCAAAATTGTTTTGCATTGTTAGGAGTGCTTTCGCTTAGGTACTCTGATATCCAGCACTTACCAAAGAGTATGCTTTTTTTGATAAATATTTGAGAAAAAAGAGATCTTCAATGTGGATTTTGTTGTTGTCCAACGTATGATTTCGTTCAAAGCTCTGTATTGAAATGCACTTGAAAAAATAGTGCAATATTAGGTTTAAAATTTAAATTATTCTAACTTTGCATAATTAAATTACATTGTAATTTCAGAAGAGAGGTGGGAAAATAATTTTTTTTTCACTCATAGTATTAATTTTTGCATAATTTGCTTTCAAAAAATTTTGACAAACATAAATTTCGTAAATTGGTATATTTAAGATTTTAATTTCAATAATTTATTGAAGACTTAAAGGCGATTTGGATTAATAAGTTTTTTTTTTTTTTTTTTTGTAAACTAATACACCCTTATTTTTTATTTTTTTTTTTTTTTTTTGATTTATAGATAACTTTGCAAAAAATGTACTTCTCTTTTTTCAGTTTACATGTATGATGAAATATGAAATATTTTTTTCGCTTGTGTGTAGGTGTATTGGTGTTTGCGCTTCCTGAAGGGGTGGTAGGTTTTAAAACCTTCACTTTCTGAATGCACAACATGTCGAAAATGTTGTATTAAAATTTTAAGTAAATCAGAGCAAAACTTAAGAAGATACAGCGTTTCCAGCGACCGGCCTCATACGGTATATAGTATATAAATGAGTTTTTAAAAAACTTTTAACTGATTTTCTCGCATATAAATGTTCGAAGTCCGTAAACATCATAACTCAAAATCTACTTGACCGATTCTTTTGAAATTTTAGACACTATATCTACACATAAATCATCAGGTAACCACGAATGGTATTTTTAATTCCATTTTCTTCCCCATTTTTTAACAACAAATTCCCGAAATTGTATAGCAAAAATCGTTTTTCACTTCAAAATGCTGCAAAAAAAAATTGTAAAAAACTCTTCGTCACTATCTTAGGAAACATGTCACCTTTGAAACGCATTTCGATTTTTTTATTTCACATGATCCGGTAACGAGTTATGATGTTCACCGCAAAACAACAACGCCTCCGGAGATTCCCTGTCACTGACTTATTTATTAAAATTTTTAATTGAAAATTTTTTCAAAGATTCTTCAAATGTTATGCTATAATATATATATGAAATAAATAATCCAACATTATTCATATCTTCAAAAAAGAATTATGAAAATACGACTTTTTAACATTTAAAACCTTACCCCCCTCAAGAAACTTTTAGGAACCTTGCTCTAAAACGTTTTTTTTTTCAATTTTTTCTACAATATAACGAACTCGGCGGGACCAGCCAAATTAGTTCGTTATAGACTAAGTTCGTTATAACCTTAGTATTTTTTTGTTTTGTCCGAAAGGTTTAAAAACTTTTTTTAGTTGAATAAGTTTACTTATTTTGTTGCATTTTAAAAAGTTATAAAATATAAATTCAATTTTAAAAAAAATACATATTTATAGTTTGTCTTAATAAGACTAAAATTACCGAGTTTCCATCTTGAAATTATTTCCAAGTTCAAGTATGTACATATAAACAACACCTTATATGGTAATATGTTGATGGCATTTTTTTTTTGGCAAACTGATTTATGGCGTGTTTTTTACTCTTCATTGTGTTGTATTAAATCATGAACACATTCATATGCAATCATGCTGGTCAAACCACGTATTTTCTTGTATTGATCTCACTTGCTCTCATAGTCATATATGAGTGGGAGTGTTATAAATACTAGAGAATATTATGAATGCATATGAATGTTCTCAATGAATTGGTGGTGATTTTGTTTTTAATAAACAGGTTTTTATCTGCAGATGAATGAATGAAGATGAGAAGGTTTAATGTAGTAAAGTTAAATTTAAATCAGGGAGTTAAGTTTTGAGTTTTGAAGAATAAGGTTGAGGAAAAACCTCTTAAAAAAATTAAAAATGTAGATTAAGTGAAATTTAAAAGTAGTGTAAGGACGGTTAAACAAAAAAAAAAATTTAGAAAGTTAGAAACTTAAATAGACTTTAAGAAAAAAAAAACTAGATTTTATTGACATTGTAAAATTTAAGAAATAAAAACAAATAAAAATTAAAATAAACTTTAAGAAAAAAAAAATAACAATTAGTTATTTATAGTTCGGTTCGAGATCATGTATACATTTTCTAATACTAGAAAAGATAATACTTTATGCAATGTAAGAGAAATTTGGAAAAAATTGAAGACAGCGCTAGATGGAGTAGCTACTTTCGAACAAAGCGACTTGTTCATCGTCAGCATCCTTCTGCCTATTACTTCAACTCATGCTTAATCAACTATTTAACGCAACATTTGAAAGAAAAGAACATGAGAAATGTTTTTCTTTTTATATACGAGAGTTTGTATGAACAAGCTGAGCTTTTCCAATTTATAGCTTTCTCTACATTAACATCGCTTTGATCAATTACAAATCTCGTAATGTGAAAAAAGCTCTTTTTGTTTTGCCAAACGTCCCATAGATGGGAACTGTAATGACATGTGAAATCTTAACAGATTTATCACAATTGCATTGGACCGTATGTTTTGTATGTTAGTTTTTATGTATTGTCGATCTTGTGTTGTAATAATAATTAGTTATTTATAGTTCGGTTCGAGATCATGTATACATTTTCTAATACTAGAAAAGATAATACTTTATGCAATGTAAGAGAAATTTTAAAAAAATTGAAGACAGCGCTAGATGGAGTAGCTACTTTCGAACAAAGCGACTTGTTCATCGTCAGCATCCTTCTGCCTATTACTTCAACTCATGCTTAATCAACTATTTAACTCAACATTTGAAAGAAAAGAACATGAGAAATGTTTTTCTTTTTATATACGAGAGTTTGTATGAACAAGCTGAGCTTTTCCAATTTATAGCTTTCTCTACATTAACATCGCTTTGATCAATTACAAATCTCGTAATGTGAAAAAAGCTCTTTTTGTTTTGCCAAACGTCCCATAGATGGGAACTGTAATGACATGTGAAATCTTAACAGATTTATCACAATTGCATTGGACCGTATGTTTTGTATGTTAGTTTTTATGTATTGTCGATCTTGTGTTGTAATAATAATTAGTTATTTATAGTTCGGTTCGAGATCATGTATACATTTTCTAATACTAGAAAAGATAATACTTTATGCAATGTAAGAGAAATTTGGAAAAAATTGAAGACAGCGCTAGATGGAGTAGCTACTACATGTCATTACAGTTCCCATCTATGGGACGTTTGGCAAAACAAAAAGAGCTTTTTCACATTACGAGATTTGTAATTGATCAAAGCGATGTTAATGTAGAGAAAGCTATAAATTGGAAAAGCTCAGCTTGTTCATACAAACTCTCGTATATAAAAAGAAAAACATTTCTCATGTTCTTTTCTTTCAAATGTTGAGTTAAATAGTTGATTAAGCATGAGTTGAAGTAATAGGCAGAAGGATGCTGACGATGAACAAGTCGCTTTGTTCGAAAGTAGCTACTCCATCTAGCGCTGTCTTCAATTTTTTTCCAAATTTCTCTTACATTGCATAAAGTATTATCTTTTCTAGTATTAGAAAATGTATATATGATCTCGAACCGAACTATAAATAACTAATTATTATTACAACACAAGATCGACAATACATAAAAACTAACATACAAAACATACGGTCCAATGCAATTGTGATAAATCTGTTAAGATTTCACATGTCATTACAGTTCCCATCTATGGGACGTTTGGCAAAACAAAAAGAGCTTTTTTCACATTACGAGATTTGTAATTGATCAAAGCGATGTTAATGTAGAGAAAGCTATAAATTGGAAAAGCTCAGCTTGTTCATACAAACTCTCGTATATAAAAAGAAAAACATTTCTCATGTTCTTTTCTTTCAAATGTTGAGTTAAATAGTTGATTAAGCATGAGTTGAAGTAATAGGCAGAAGGATGCTGACGATGAACAAGTCGCTTTGTTCGAAAGTAGCTACTCCATCTAGCGCTGTCTTCAATTTTTTCCAAATTTCTCTTACATTGCATAAAGTATTATCTTTTCTAGTATTAGAAAATGTATACATGATCTCGAACCGAACTATAAATAACTAATTATTATTACAACACAAGATCGACAACACATAAAAACTAACAACAAAAAAATAACTTTAGATTTTAGTGACATTTGTACAAACATTTTTAATGAAAACATACAAATAACAACAACAATAATTAAAATACAGTGTCTAGTGGAAATATATAATAATAAAACATTAAAAACAAAACTAAATCTACTACAACTTAATTGATCGCAGTCATCATAATTTAATACAACAATTAAATGCTGTTATACTCCGACAAAGAGTGAAATGTGAAGGAGTTTTTATAAAGTTACATGCCAAAATAGAAAAACATATTGCGAGACACAACCACGGCGTCCGGCGGCAGCAGCTTCATCGGTACCTCATCGGAATGCAACACCAGCGATATGGCGATATGAAAGTTGGGCGAAAAAAATTAAAAGTGAGCTAATATTAAAATTGTTCTACTATTAAAAATTTTTTCTACTATTAAAAAATTTTTTATTAAAATTTAAAAATTTTCCTAAAAATTAAAAATTTTCCTAAAAATTAAAAAATTGTCCTAAAATTAAATAGTGCTAAAAGTCAACTTTTGTTAAAACTAAAAATTTCATAAATTAAAATAATTTTCCCAAATATGGATAAAATTAAGCTAAATTTAAAAATTCTCCTAAAATTAAAATTATGCTATACTTTAAAATTTTTCTAAAATTAACATTTTCCTAAATTTAAAATTCCCTAAAATTAAATTTTGCTAAACTTAAAATTTTGCTAGGAATAAAAATTTAAAATTAACCTAAATTTAAAATTATAGAAATTTAAGAAATTTTTTTTTAAGATTTTTCTAATTAGAATTTAAAAGTTTTCTAAATGTGAGGTTTTCTAATTAAACCAAATTTTTGTCATTAAAATTTGCTAAGTGTAAGGTATTCTAAATATAAAAATTTACCTAAATACAAAATTTTTCTAAAATTACATAAAAAAGTTTTCTAATTATAAAATTTAAATAAATATATAATATTCGAAATGTCAAAATTCGCAAAATATAAAATATTCGAAATATAAAAATTTTCTATATATAAAAATTTTTACTAAATATAAATTTAAACTAAAATTTAACTAAAAATTTTCTAAATTAAGAACTTTGCTAAATATAAAATTAAAAATTGAGCTAAAATTAAAAATTATAATAAGAAATATAATTTAGCTAAAAATAAAATTTTGCTAAAATTTTCCTAAAACAGAATTTTGCTAAAATTTAAAAATTCTTCTAAAATTAAAATTGAGCTATATTTAAAAATTTTCCTAAAATTAAAATTTCCCTAAAAATTAAATTTTGTTAAACTTAATTTAAAATAACCTTAAAATGAAGGTTCAATAAAACTTGTTATAACCAATGTAGAAAACCAAGCCAAGCCAAATTTTATAATTTTGTGGGTTACCTCCAAGTAAGATGGAGTCGAGGTAACATGGTAGGGAGGGCAAAAGGGGCTGAACACCTCGTCCCCAATCCCAAGGTAAGTATGGCCATCCGTCCCATTTAGCGTCCGTTTTTTTTTGACAGTTGTTTTTTTTAAATCGCACGTGAAAATCTGTAGTGCGGTTTCCCTGGGCCTGAGCAAGACCCCACCCATCCGGCAAGCTAGGCCCCTACGCCAGCAAAGGCTCAGGGAAACGGAAGCGGATCTTCCACCAACGCCGCACCATTACATCATGGCCAATCTAGATATGAACGAGTTGTCAATAATTACTAAACTGGTACCGAGATTCTCAGGTAGGACTGATGAATTGCGCGATTTTCTAACAAATTTGGAAACAGTGACTGTGGCCAGTGAAAAAGCTAATTCATTTTTCAACTTCATTTTTAAATCTAGATTAGATTTAAGAGTTCAGAATAGATTGAAACAAATGTCTGTGCCAACGACTGTTGAAGATTTGATCATCGAATGCAATATTGAAAAAAGTGACCCGCATTGTTCAAAGGGACAATAACGTATTGGGTTTTGCAATGAAGATAGAGAATCTCATCACGGAATTAAAAGAAATTCAAATATCCGAGCAAGGAGAGGCAAACAGGAATGTCATAATTGACACGAACAGCAAATGTGAATGGCCCACAAAATAATGTCTATAATTGATGCAAACTAACTGACGACATTCGTGGAAGCACTTAAAATTACCGAGAAAGTTTCATCGAGAGCAAAACAGAAACATGTGTTACACCAAAACGCACAATAAAACAGAACTCGTAGCACTACGGCAACCAAACGTTATGAATGCAAGAATTGCGGCAGATGTCATGACAACAAATGTTCCGCAGAAGACGTGATATGTCACAAGTGTGGAAAACAAAATCAATTTGCAACTAAGTGTTTAACAAAAGTCATGAACAACAATAACATAGTAAAAATAATGGCATTAGAAACTACAACAACAACTATAATAACAGACAAAATTATAACCAAAGAGCAACCAACCAGAGAAGATGGAATAATAACAACAGAAATCGTAATATGAATCAAGTACAGGGAAACTTCCAAAACCCGGAGACCACATTAACAGAGTCTCCAAGGGGGAACATTAGAAACTAAAGAATATATATAATATCATCCGAACTCAGAAACTACGTAAGATTCAACATTGGGAATACAAACAATGAGCTGACATTTTTAATTGATACAGAAGCTTATGTCTCCTTGTGCAAAAATAAATATTTAACGAGTTATGAGGCAAATCAGGATGACTACTGCAACTTGACTGGAGTTTCAGAAGAGATTATTAAATCCCTAGGTTCCACAACTGTTAACATCAATACAAATAACAAAACTATCATACAGAAAATACAACTAGTAGAGGATAATTTCCCGATAAATACAGATGGAATTCTGGGAAGAGATTTTCTTTCGAAGTAAAGATGCAATATCGACTATGACAGATATATATTGACATTTCATATTAACAATGAGACGATAATGATTCCAATACATGATAACACTCTCTAAATTAATAGAGTGGGAATACCACATCGAAGTGAAATAGTTTTACCATTCAATATTGAACTAGAAGAAGATTCCGTAATATTGAATAGAGAGATAATTAACTGTATATTTTTGGCAAATGCGAAAATAGCTAAAAACGGTAATCAACACATCAAACAATTAAATGTAACGGATAAAATAGTTATAATAGAAAACCTAAAAATTGAAACTACACCATTATGTTCGATTAGCAAGAAAGAAAGTGAATAATTCTATACACAAGAAAGATTTATAAAATTATTGAAAAGTTTTGAATTGGATAACTTGGATTATGAAAATAGATAAAAACTAATGTAGAATTAGCATCCAATAACATTTATAAACAAACAATATATTTGAATGGCAATAGTCCAATACAGATAAAAAATTATAGATTATCACAAGCGGAAACGACATCAATAAATTCTCAGGTTCAAAAACTTTTGGAAAATCATATCATTGAACCATCAATGAGTCCGTACAACGTACCAATGTTATTGGTTCCAACGAAGGGACAAAGAGATTTGAAGAAATTGAGATTAGCTGTCGACTTCAGAAGACTAAATGATAAAATTGTAAATGACAAATTTTCTTTAACACGTTTAGACGACATTTGAGATAAATTGGGTAGAGCAAAATATTATTCATCATTGGACATGTCAAGTTCTTTTATTGTTATTAGTTACGAACCATGGTGCATTTGTTATCAACCATAGAGTTTTTGATTGGTATCTTTTCAAGATTTCAATATTATAATTACTAGCTGTCCCCCAAAGCTGTATGCCACAAGTCCAAACTGGTTTTAATATTGTTTTGTAAATAAGAAGTTTATTGTTAACAGTAAGCTCTGATTTCGGATTAGGAAGCCAATACATTTTTCTTGTTTTTATATTTAATTGTTGCCTTCTGCGATCCAGGTGAAGACCAAGAGATTTTACTTTGGTTTGTTTTGGGATTTGATTCCATTTAATGTAAGCACTTGACAATTTCCTTTTCTTAAAGTAAACGTTACATGAGTAGATTTTTGGGTGTAGTGTACTCGTGAACAGAGGGTCAACTGTAAACCCAAGTCTTAACGCACAAGTACACAGATATGTATGTATATCTAGGGTGACTATTGAGTTAGGTTTACAATGTGTATGTTTGTATGTTTGTGAAAGAATGTAAAACGCAATCAAACATATTGTAAACAAAAGTTTAATGACATAATTTTAGAGTATCACCAATTTGTGTAACATTACTGAAGTTGATAATATAAAAAAAAATCAATTCAACTTCTTCAATTGAAATACAAATTTATTATGAAAATTTTTGAAAACAATTTTGAAAAATGAAAACATATAATACATACAAACTTGATAAACATAAATATACAAAGTAAAAAGTACAAAGTAAATAACATGTAGTGAGACACTACATTAGTCCCCCACCAGTAAATGAAACGCAAAACATAAAAATAAAGATTAGTTAATTAATATAATAATTTGTGTTTCTATTACGGGAAATATGTGGTATTTTATTTGAATTGTCAACGTGAGTTAGCAACGCTCATGCATAAACATGTTAATAAACATATACATGTTGTTTCCCTAATATTCTTTTAAGACAACAAGTAAATTTCCATAGATGATAAGAGGGTAATTAGTAACTAGACATATCATAAACAACAATTTATGTAAACACACTTAAACAACCCTAATTAAATATTGTATCTAAACTACTGAGCAAAGGAATAAGATAAAAAGGGTCAAACAAATATCATAAATATTCAAATATTGTAAAGATCATAAAATATCATAAATATAAAATATTGTAAAGATCATAAAATATCATAAATATACAAATATTGTTAAAAATCATAAAATATCATAAATATTGTAAGCATATGTACAAAACATGTTCCTTATCTCTTTGTTCCAAAATATCCATTAAGACAAAGGAAATATTATTTGTAACAAATTAGTATTTAAAAAGATATTTTTTGGAATTTGGGAGAGTTAGTTAAGATTTAGCATAAGGACTGAACAGAACTCATTTTAAGAAAATATAAATAAAAATAAAAGTCGCGTAGCCGACCAAAAAATTATATTTTTTATTTAACGTGAAAACGTAGAACTTAATTGGCGATCCTGCCAGGAGCAACATATACTTTGTTGTTTCAGCGAGACGGACCATCGGAATCCTTGTCGCAGCAAGGACATATAAATCTTCATAGAAGAAAAAATAAATAATTCTCCATAGAAGAGGATATAATTTAAACAAAGTACTCAGTAAAAATCTACATATGTGAATAATTTTTTTTTAATAAGGTCGTGCATAGATGTCAAAAAGAAGATCTATATTTGATAAATTACGCCCCTTAGAGCATACAGAAGAAACGACTATGTCAAATAACGTAGAAATCGAAATGCTTACACAGCAAATGGCGGCATTACAAGCCATGATGCAGA
This sequence comes from Cordilura impudica, assembly GCA_963682025.1. NCBI lineage: Eukaryota > Metazoa > Arthropoda > Insecta > Diptera > Scathophagidae > Cordilura > Cordilura impudica. The sequence continues at coordinate 185,821,013 of OY821518.1, forward strand.
CAATGATACAGCAACATACAACGGAAGTTAATGCACTGAAACATCAAATACAACAAGTAGGAGTAAACCCTCTTATAAACCAACCTCGACCCGCATCACTGGAAGCAATAGAAAAAAGAATTACAAACCCCAATGAAGTCAAGTTAGAAGTTTTTAAATCACTCCCTATATTTGATGGTGAAATCACAAAATACCGAGTATGGAGAGAGGATACATCTCGTATGATGGATAGCATAGAGCCTCTCAAGGGCACAAGTATCTATTCACAAGCATTACAAATAGTCAAGACAAAAATACAAGGAGCAGCAGCGCAGGTCTTGGCAAATCATGGCACTATATTCAATTTTGATGCCATTAGAAATAGACTCGACTACACCTATGCAGATACACGTCCCCTGTACGTTTTGCAGGAGGAAATGAAAAGGTGTTATCAGGGAAGAAAAACCCTAGAAGAATTCCATGATGAAATAAATAAAAGCTTGAGCCTGATAATTTCAAAAATATCGATGTCCGGATATGGACAAGAAGCCGTAAGTGCAATGACAGATCAAGCCAAACAAGATTCCGTCAGAGTATTTATAACGGCAGTTAACAATACGTTTGTACAATCCACGTTATATGCAAACGCTCCAGAAAATTTAGAGCATGCATACACTATTGCACGCACCATTGAGCATGACAGTAGACACCAGAACTTGAAGCTGTCATATGAATCTAAACGTCCGCAGAAGACGCACGAAGCACAGAGACAACAGTTCCAGTCAACTCAGAAGTATCCACCACGGCAACAATTTTCCCAACAACAGTTTTTCCAACAACCACGGCAACAGTTCTCAACAAAACAACATTTCAACAAATTCCAACCACGACCAGAGCCCATGGATGTAAGTTCCGGCAACACAATCCAGCGACAACCCACATACTTTAACTCAAATCATCAATACAACAATCAACCATGGAAACGACAACGTGAGCCCAGCGGAAATTTCCAACAGAACAAACTAATGAGAAATAACAACATCACCACTGAAGATGATACTAGCAGCATCATTGTAGAACCAGGTACTGTAAATAAACTAGTTGTTAAGAATCTATAACTAAAAAACGGGTTGCCCCACATAACCATGATCGATGAAAACAAAATATCATATGATGTATTAATGGACACCGGAGAAACCCATAATTACATTAAAAAGTCATTACAATTAAATTATCCACAAAAAATACAACCTATGCAAGTCATTTCAATGCATGGAACGTCACTAGTTAATACCAAACAAACACTAAAATTTCTCGGCAGGAACATAGATTTCTTCGAGTTAGATAACATGGAAAAAACTGATTTGATATTAGGATGGAAGGGAGTAAATATGCTAAACGCAACAATAGATAGTAGAAACATGACATTTACAATAAATAGAACTGAAGAAATTAGTAATATAAACTATACCATAGGTAATGAATTATATAAAGAAGATATAGATAAGTTGATGAAGGATAACAATGGCATAGGACCATTACCCTTCACTACAACGATTGAAGCCACGAGTAGGACAAAAACAGACGAACCCATTTGGACGAAGCAGTACCCATACCCCATAGCGGATAACGACTTCGTAAACAATGAAATTAGAAAGTTATTACAAGATGGTATAATCCAACGAAGTAATAGCCCATATAATTCACCCATTTGGACTGTTCCAAAAAAAGGCGTAGACGAAACAGGTCGACCAAAACGTCGTATGGTCGTTGATTTTCAAAAATTAAATTCAAATACGATAACAGAGAGATATATTATTCCTGACGTAAACATGACTATACAGAACTTAGGAAAAGCCAAATATTTTACAACTTTAGATTTAGAATCAGGATTCCATCAGGTTAAAATTAAGGAAGAAGATAGAGAAAAAACTGCATTCTGTGTAAATGGTGGCAAGTACGAATTTGTGCGTATGCCGTTCGGACTAAAAAATGCTCCTTCAATATTTCAAAGATGTGTTGATGATATCCTGAAGGAGTATATTGGCAAGTTCGCATACGTCTACATTGATGATGTACTAATATATTCTTCAACACCACAAGAACATATGAAACATATCAATATCATATTCAATGCTTTAAATCAGGCAACACTTAGGGTATCAAACGAAAAATCAAAGTTTTTTCAAACAGAGGTCGAATACTTAGGTCACATTATCAAACATAGAATATCGACAAATCCAGAAAAAGTAGAAACAATTGAAAAATATCCTTTACCAGAAACACTCAAAGACTTGAGAGGATTTTTGGGTATGACAGGTTATTATAGAAAATCTATACAAGGATACGCCAGCATAGCTAAGCCCCTTACAGTTCACTTACGAGGAGACAACGGACAGATAGGAAAAATAAAAGTGCTACAACGAAAATCAATTTAGACGAAGCTGCTATACAAGCATTTAGAAAATTAAAAAAATTTTTAAAAGAACAGGTTGAACTCTTCCAACCGAATTATGATAAACCATTTGAACTAACTACTGATGCATCCAACATAGCTATTGGAGCCGTACTTAGCCAAACAAAAAAACCAATACTTTTCCTTAGCAGAACATTAAGTAAAACGGAAGAAAATTATAGCACAAATGAGAAAGAATTACTAGCAATAATTTGGGAAACTTAGGAATTACATATACGGAACAACTGACCTCACTATCTACACAGATCATCAGTCACTAACTCACTCCATATCAGAAAAAAACCCAAACCCAAAACTAAAGCGATGGAAGGCCATAATAGAGGATTTTGGAGCAAAATTAGTATATAAGCCAGGACATCAAAATGTGGTAGCTGACGCCACAACATAAACAAGACAACACATAAACACGTCATCCATCGATACGGTACACTCAGTTGAAAGTTCGTTTTCGGAAACTATCAAACAGGTAAAACAACCACTAAATGCATACAGCATTCAAGTCGAGCTTGTACCAAATAATAAAATAAATGAAACACGAACTCGTACGATATTTCAAAATAGAGTTAGACACACGATAAATTTTACGAATGAACAAAACCTTATACTTGAATTGAGAAAAATACTACAACAAAATAAGACGACCGCATTATATACCACAAGAGAAAAAATCAATGCACTAAGCCCTATTATAACAAACACTTTCAATGGTATAAACTTTGTATATACATCAACAAAACTTATTGATGTTCGAGAGAAAGAAAACCAAGCTGAAATAGTCAAAAAAAAATACACGATAGAGCACACAGAGGCTACAGAAACAACATACAGGAGATACTCGAAAATTACTATTGGCCAGAAATTAAACAACAATGCAAAGCATTTAACAAAAAGTGCACACCTTGCCTATATGGTAAATATGAGAGGAATCCAACAAGAGAACCATTAGGAGATTCCGACATTCCAAGAGAACCAGGCAAATACATACATATGGACATATATTTCAACGACAACAAAACATTTCTAGTCGCCATTGATAAATTCTCAAAATATGTTACTTTGAGGGAAATCGACTCAAGAGAGCGCATGGCTGAGAAAATTGAAGAAATTCTCACAAATAACTATCCAAACTGCACACGATTGATGACTGATAACGAAAAATGTCTAAATACACCAGCAGTAAATATGATGTGTATAAAATATGGCATAAAAAAGATAAACACACCAGTCTACAGATCGACATCAAATGGACAAGTAGAACGCGTCCACAGTACCATTTCCGAGCTAGCAAGAATATTTAAAATACAAAACGATACAACAATAGCTGAGGAAATACATAAAACAATAAGAGAAATAAATAACACCATACACACAGTCACAGGACAAAAACCAGTTGATATTTTATTTAACAAAATAAAATACGACAAAAAAGATTATATATGAAAAACTAAAAAAGGCATCAGAAAAAACACTTGAAAGACTAAATCAAGGTACTAAACATCGAACCTTTCAACCAAATGAACAAATTCTTGTGAAAATAAAAGGTGTGAGAAAGAAAAAAGACGCCAGATACATTAAGCACATTGTGAAGGAAGACCGTGAGGACACTGTTTTAACCACGAGGGGTGTAATCGAACACAAAGATAACATTAAGAACTACACAATCAACAAAGATGATACTCTACCTGATATTTCTCGTAATGGTCATGTCAAAAACCAAAGCAGAAGTAGAAATTAAAAACTTAAACGGACAAAAATACGTCCTAACCAGGACCGATGATGTTTTCCTATATGATGAACACACATATCTCTTCCATGTCACTAATTTAACAAAGATACTAACGTCTTACAAACAAATTATCCGAGACCAATATAACGCCAGTATCCAAGAAACACTCTTAATAAAGAAAATTGAAATATTGGAAAATCAATTGAACGAACATAAAAGATACACAAGATCCTTAAATTTCCTAGGATCAGTTTTGAAGTTTGTCACAGGAATTCCAGACCACGATGATTTTATCAATATGGAAAAAGCAATAAATACACTCATAAATAACAATGAGAAACAACGTTTGATTAACTCAAGGTTCGAAAAAATAATTGATACACTACAAGGTAACACATTGGAAAACCATATTATCCTCGCACAAATTCACGAACAGCTCCTACTATTAGTTAGAACAATTAATGCCGCAAAGAATAATGAATATTTAACCGAATCCCTAAATTTAGACGACATAAGAGAAATAATAGAACATGAATTAATCTCAGTACCTGTAATAAACATTTTGGAGTACGCAGACATTCATATAGCAAGAACGAAAGACTTAATTATAACAATTTATAAATACCCAATTCTCAACAGATATTGCAAACTTTTTAAAATTACGCCTATAAGTTTTAGGCACGGAAAAATAAAAACAGATGATCAAATCGCTCAATGTGATAAAAACTATGTTAGAGTAAACCTTTGCAAGAACTATTTGGAAAAAACCATTTGTAAGACGAATAATGAAACAGACACATGTATACTTCCACTACTCGACAATAGAAATAGTAAATGCGAGGTCATACAAGAATATAATAATCCGATAACGGAAATTGACGAAGGTTTCATATTATTGGATGGTACTCATCAAATTGACAATATCAGTACTACAGGCATAACTCTAGTAAAATATACTGACAAAGTTAGAGTAGATAACAATCAGAGAACGAAGCCGACTTAAAACTGTCGGCGGCGGCTAAAAGTCGACTAAAGCCGACATTTTTTCGGCGGCGGCGGCTGAACAAAAATACTGTCGGCGGCGGCTTAAAGTCGACTACAGCTGAAAAAAATTGCAAAAATTTTTTTTTAAACAACAAAAATTGTTTTTAATTTATTTAGTTAAATTAGATACGATCTAAATAGTATAAAAAGAACATTGAATGTTTTTTTGATGCTTTAAGCAATTAAATTGAAAAAAAAAAAAGATTCATTTTAAAAATGGTTCAACGGTCTTCATGTTGTCATGAATAAAAAGTTGTTTTTTAACTGTTGCAGGATGTAGACTGCTCCTTTTTGCATTTACGCAATTCCCTGCTGCCGAAAAAGCTTGCTCTGAGGAAGCAGATGTGGCTGGAACTCCAAAACACACATTAGCTACAGTTGCGATATTTGGAAAAAATCTAGAAGTTATACAATTCGTTTACTAAAATTTTAAAGACACATACATAATTGTTATATATACTTGTTTGTTTTGTTGCCACCAATCCAAAGGCTCTGTTTCGTGGACTTCTGTTTCATAATATTTTTTTACCTCGAGCTCTTTGTTACATGAAGCGTTAGATGATGATCCCACAAATTCTAGCATTCTTTTGCGGCTATTTGATATTTTCTGAAAGTAAAAAGTTTATTAATATCAATTTTTACTTTCATTTATAAAATATTACCTGTTTTTTGTTATTCGGCTCTACCGATTGACTGGTTGACGGCTCAGTCACTAAAACGGGTTGGCTGTCACTTACAACATTAATTTTTTCAATTTCTTCCAAAATAATATCTTCTTTCGAAATTGGGAAATTTACATCATTTTCAAGTTCATACGAATTTGGAACTTGGCTGGGTATTTTTTTCAAGTATTTTTCTAAAACTTGGCAGTTCTTCTGACATGGGTCCAATAATGCTGAAACAACATTTAGTTTAAACACTTTAAATCTTTTTTTAAAGTTTTCTAAGGAAAAAATGCACAACTCTATTGTTAGTTGGAAACAAGATTCATTTTCTCCTTTCTCCAATAATGAAATAATGCTTTCTTGAAAATAAATACAAGATGAAATTGTGGGGTATTCTTGCCCTTGGAGGCATTTTGTAGCATCTTCAAAAATTTTTAAAAATTCAGCAAATTCTCCTATAATTTTTCTTTCCATTTCTGGTATCAAAAGCTGTTCCTGTTTTGCTTTAAAGAGTGCTATATTGATAGTTGATACATTTTTAGAAAAACTGTCTATCATTACTAATAGAGAGTTCCACCGTGTTGGAACGGAATTTTTTAATGACTGATGTTTAGCATTTACAGAATTCTCGTACAGTTCGGTAAAATGGTCATCTCCGTTCGGGAACTGTTCGCAACAATCTAAGCTTTCTAAAATATTCTCTGCTTCGATAAAAATTTTTGCTAGTTCACCCTGTTCCTCAACGTTTTGAATATTTGTTATGGCTTCGGTGCTATACATAAGGCTCCGGTATATTTGTTTGAGTTTTGAAATGATATTTTTAATATGTGCGAAACGTTCATTGTTTAAAACATCATGCATTAAAAATCTATGTAAAATATGCGTATTGCATCCGTATCGGGTTATATTTTTAATTTTTAATGCGGAAATTATGTTACTTCCGCCATCAGTAACAGCACACATAATTTTTTCCTGTATATTAAACTCATTTAGGGTTTCCTCTATTTTTTGGGACACTGCTAACCCTGTATGCGGCCGAGGAAAAATTTCCGTTTTGAGGGTTATGATTTTCATTTGGAAATCCTGGCAGAAGTGCACTTTAAAGTTTATGTGCGACAATCTTTTATATTTATCGGACCACATATCCATGACTAAGGTCATGTGTTTTGGTGAAGTATCCAAAAATTTTTTGATGTGCCCCAAATATATATTATATACATCATTTAACGCTGATGTTGCAATTGTTCTATCAGTTGGAAGAATCGTTTTAGGATTTAAAAAATTTACAAATTTTTTGAATCCGGGTCTTTCAACAATTTTAAAAGGCTGCAAGTCCCAACAGCACATTTCAGCGACTCGACGACCGTTTTGGTATTTGCTATTACTGCTAGAAGACGCTTCTAAGGCATTCTGAGTCAACTGTGAGGTCTTCTTTGAATTTATGGTCTTTAAGTCTAAATTATGGACAGAACGTAGATGATGATTGTAATTTGTTGTTGACGTCGATCTTCCAAAACTTAAAAAAAAAAAAATACAATTTTGCAAATTTTAAACATCAAATTTTCTCACCTTTTTAAAATTCCATTCTCTTCCAAGCATAGTTTGCAAAATTTGTACTTATCGAGAATGTGTCTCTTGTTAAAACACAGGTCTCCGAAATACTTCCAACACTCAGATATTGCGGTTTCATTTACCACCAACTTAGTCATTTTTTTTAATTCATTCTTTTTTTTAAAAAGGTCTTCATAGTATGATAAATCTGCTGATGGCAAAATGTATCTGTTAATATTTTCCGGCTCATCTGAATCGGAATCAGAAGAAATAACTGGTCGGTTTCTGGTACTTGAGAAATAATGTTGTATATTTTTTTGTGACATTTTGAAATTTTGTAAAAATTAAAAAACTTTTTGTTTAAGCGACGCGTAAAGTATAACGGGATTTATTGTAAACGGTAAAGGTGCCAGAAAAATAGAAATTGATATGAGGCATAAAAAAGTTGCCAGACTTAAGTTCAAATTTATACATAAGCGAAAACTTGTCGTAAGACATGTTCAATATATTCGATACATGCAAAAAATACTTTACCTTTAAATACATACTTTACTTTTAAAGTTTTAGGTAGATTTTCCTTAAATCTAACCAAAACTTTACAAAATGTTACTCGCTTAGATTTTTAATTTTTTAACCAAAATAATAAATTAAATAAAAAAAATCGAAAAAAGTTCAAAATTGTTAGCTAAGCCGACCGAGTCGGCTAAAAATTTGAGCCGACGGTAGCCGCATAAAGTCGGCGGCGGCTCAATTACTTAAAAAAAGTCGGCGGCGGCTATGCGCCGACTGCGAGCCGATCGGCTTCGTTCTCTGATAACAATACTTACAGGAATATACATGACAGACTCATAGAGGCTATCCACACAAAACATGATGAGGATTTTGAAATCGTAAACATCCTCACCTCAGATCGTAAAAACGCATTTAATAATATCGACTCATTAAAAACTTCAACTTTTTATACACTATTTTTCATAGCTGTAATTTCAGGAATATTCTATATTGGGCTCAAAATATTTAAATATGTATTAATATATAAAAGAAAACATACAGAACAAAACTTTAGAATTTATTACAATCAACAAGTTGAAAGAAGTATTAGAGATCGGGACGCTCTCGTTTTAACCCAGGGGAGAGTTAGCGACGCTCATGCATAAACATGTTAATAAACATATACATGTTGTTTCCCTAATATTCTTTTAAGCCAAAAAGTAAATTTCCATAGATGATAAGAGGGTAATTAGTAACTAGACATATCATAAACAACAATTTATGTAAACACACATAAACAACCCTAATTAAATATTGTATCTAAACTACTGAGCAAAGGAATAAGATAAAAAGGGTCAAACAAATATCATAAATATACAAATATTGTAAAGATCATAAAATATCATAAATATACAAAATATTGTAAAGATCATAAAATATCATAAATATACAAATATTGTAAAGATCATAAAATATCATAAATATACAAATATTGTTAAAATCATAAAATATCATAAATATTGTAAGCATATGTACAAAACATGTTCTTTATCTCTTTGTTCCAAAATATCCATTAAGACAAAGGAAATATTATTTGTAACAAATTAGTATTTAAAAAGATATTTTTTGGAATTTGGGAGAGTTAGTTAAGATTTAGCATAAGGACTGAACAGAACTCATTTTAAGAAAATGTAAATAAAAATAAAAGTCGCGTAGCCGACCAAAAAATTATATTTTTTATTTAACGTGAAAACGTAGAACTTAATTCGTGTGCAGGTTTAAGCAAATTTATAGAAACAGTTTTAATTAAACTACCACATTGTATTTTAAAAGTAATCTGATTCTTTTCTATTACTTTAAAAGGCCCTTCATAGGGAGACTGTAAGCCACTTGGTCTTATAACTTTAACGAAAACATAATCACATTTTAAAAGATATTTTGGAACAAAAGCACCAATACTATTTTTATGATGAATGACTTTCTGGCCATCTAGTGAATCGATCTATAATTGTCAAAATATATTTATTTCCTTTTGACATTGGAAAAGGTCCAACTAGATCCATATGTATATGTTCAAATCTACCAGATGGTATACCTATTTTTTGAGCTGGAGATTTTGTGTAATGATGAACCTTAGATTTCTGACAGTTAATACAATTTGTAGTCCATAAATTGATATCCTTTCTCATTGAAGGCCAAAAATATTTGCTTTGTATGAGTTTTCTGCACGTACTCCAGGATGAGAAAGGGTATGTAAATTTAAAAAAATGTCTTTTCGTAATGAAAGCGGTACAAAAGGACGATTAATTTTACCTGATATATCACACCAAACTTTGAAATTAAGTAAGGGAATTTGAATTTCCTCCAAATTATTTTTGTTATTACTATCAGAAGTAATAAGTTTTAATTCATTATCATGCTGTTGTTCTTTGTAAAGTAATTCTAGATCAATTTTGTTATTACTGAAACTATTAATATCTGGTAGTCTGGATAATGTATCTGCCACAATGTTATCTTTTCCATTTATGAAAAGTATTTCCGACGTAAATTGAGCTATATATTCTAAATGCCGCGTTTGGCGTGGAGACCTAGAATTTAGAACATATGTGAGGGGTTTATGATCAGAAAGAATAACAAAATTTCTACCTTTCAAAAAATGTGTAAAATGTTTGACAGATGTATACATAGCTAAGAGTTCTCGGTCGAAAGTTGAGTATTTACATTCTGCAGGTGATAGTTTCTTTGAAAAATACGCTAAGGGTTCAAATATATTATTTTTATATTGCTGTAAACGAGCTCCAATAGCTGAATTTGAGGCATCTACTGCTAAACTAAGACTTGCAGATTTATCAAAATGAGTAAGTAGAGTCTTTTTAGAAAATTTTAGTTTTAAAATCTCAAATGATTTTTCTGCATCAACAGACCAGATTAGTTCTTTCGTCTTAGTTTTAGATGCATTTGTGATTATCTCATGAAGTGGTGAAAGATAATTGGCAATCATAGGTATATACCTATGATAATAATTTATCATTCCAATAAATTTTTGAAGTTGTGTTATCGAATTTGGTTTTGATATGAATTAATAACACTGACTCTATCAGATGAAGGTTGTATTCCTTCGGAAGAAATCTGATATCCTAAAAATTCAAGACTAGTAACACCAAAACACATTTTGATGGTTTGATGTTCAAGCCATATTCATCTAGACGTTGAAAAACTGTCTTAAGATGGTATAAATGTTGATTTTCATCTTCACTAGCAATTAACACATCATCAACGTAAGTGAATACAAAATCTATACCAAAGAAAACTTCATTAATGAATCTTTGAAAAGTTTGTGCACTATTTCGTAGACCAAAAGGCATGCGTGTAAATTCAAACATTCCAAAAGGAGTTGTAATAGCTGTTTTGTGAATGTCGTTTTCAGCCATCGGAATTTGATGATATGCTTTAACCAAATCAAGTTTAGAGAAAATTGCTTTACCACGGAAATCTATTGTTAGATCTTGAATGTGTGGTAAAGGGTATCGATCTGGAATTGTTACGCAGTTTAATCTTCGGTAATTTCCGCAAGGTCTCCAATCATTAGGTTCTTTTTTAGCAATCAGATGCAGTGGAGAAGATATATGAGAATGGGATGGTCTGCAAATTCCACTATCTATTAAAAATTTAAATTCGGATTTGGCTACATTTAATTTGAGAGGGTCTAATCTTCGAGGTTTTGAAAATGGTGGATTTCCTTTAATTTTAATTCTATGAACTGTTGTGTGTTTAATAGGTTTAAGATAGTTAGGTTCATTAGATTCAAAAATTTGTTTTTTGGATGCAAAATTTTAAGGGAATGAATTTCTGATGTTCCCAAGGAAGCTAAAATTGATGAATTTGTATTTGAATCTTTAATAAGTTTTTGTTTTATATCAATGACAATACCAAAATATTCAAAAAATCTGCTCCTAGGATCGGATTAGTAATGTCAGCTAAAATAAAAATAAATTCAAAAGTACGACCAAGTCCTAAATCAATTGTTAATAATTTAGTTCCAAATGTTTTAATAATGGAACCATTAGCTGCTGAAAGAATTGTATCTAAGTTTTATATTTATAAAATTTTGATAAAGGAATAACAGATACAGGTGCACCGGTATCAACTAAAAATTTTAATTTATTTATGTTATCAAAGACAAAAAGACGACGTGATGGTTTTTTAGAGATTCCATTATTTGTCGTCGCAATAATGGGACAATTTAGTTTAAATTTTAACTATGTGGATTTGAAACGAAATTGCAGGGAGAAATACATTTTAAAGCTTTTTTTTACCAAATTTCTGATGATACCAACATAAATTTTTTCTATTAGGTTTATTATTATAATTGTTAGTTGTTCCAACAGATTTTTGATTTCTAGTAAAATAATTGTGGTTTTTGATTTCTTATACATCTAAAGATAATTTATCAAAATTTTCAGCTAAATTAGATATTACCATATACAAATTTTCGAATAACTGATCAGAGAAGGTGTTAAAGTGTTTACAGAGGATATTTGAGTTTTAGTTAATAAGTCATATATTTTGTCAGCTAGTGTTAGTTTTTCATTAAAGGATGTATTATTCGATGCAGTTAAATGCATTTGAACGGTAGGTGGAAGTTTACGCATCCATAATTTAATTAATAAATCATTGTTTATTTATAAATTAGATGTTGCAATTGCACTTAAATCGCGAAAGAACTCAGATGGTCTTCTATCTCCGATTTCAGATTCGTTAAGCAATTTTTCGAAACGAATGTCTTCATTCATAGAAAATCGCTCCAGAAGTGTCTTTTTAATATGATTATATTTGTTATTTATTGGTGGGTAATGAATAATATCAACTATTTTTGACAGAATATCTTCAGGTAAGGAAATAATAACTAGTTGATATTTAGTATTGTCATCTATGATGCCCTTAAAATTAAATTGTGCTTCGGATTGTATAAACCAAGTTTCTGGACAAGAAGTCCAAAATTGCGGTAATTTAATTGAAACATTTGTAGGAATTTGCATGTGTGATGTTTGGGTACTGTTAGAGGACGTATAATTTATAGTTGGAGATGATTGTGTATCATGAAATTCCGAAAAATCTTCATTTAAATTCGATTGTGTATTTTGTTGCATAGAACGTGTGTTAACCATTTTTGAATCAAAAAGAAAGATATGTATATATTACTGGTGTAGGATTCACAAAGTAGAAAGGATATTTAATGATATTTAACAAAACAATAAATATATTCAGATAATTAATAAAGGTTAAGATTTTACACAGAGTGTATTAAAATAAAAATATTTCGTATGTGAATTAATATAAACGAAATGCAATTAAACTTATCTGTTCTTATTTTGATTTTGAATATATAACGGCATGAGTGGTGTATTTTTTTATCAAAGGACTTCCAAAGCCTCAAGTTTAAAGCTACTGCATTGCATGTATTGAGTTTGGCAAATTTGGTTCAACTAAGTTCAGATATGCAATTTTGATGAATGATGATTCGTAAACGATTTGTGTTGTTAGATGAAGAATTTCATTGCTGATAATTATTAATCTCGCACTAATCCAAAATAAATTAATTGTTGTTCTGACGTCAGCTTTGATTTGATATGCTGTTTTCCAAATCGAAGATATATATATTTTTTTTTGAATAATTTAATTGTTGATCTGACGGCAGCTTTGATTGAATACGCAGTTTTTAAAATTGAGTATGTAGTTTATTTTTTTATAATATGTAGATTTTTAAATAGAAAATTTAATAATTTTAGATAAAACTAGACACATATTTATATATTTTTAAGCAGGATCGCCAATGAAGTTGATAATATAAAAAAAAATCAAATCAACTTCTTCAATTGAAATACAAATTTATTATGAAAATTTTTGAAAACAATTTTGAAAAATGAAAATAAATTTATATATAAGAACTGAATTTGTAAATAAATGGGGAGTCTTAATTGAAAATAAAACAAGAACAAGTCGTTTCAATAATTAAACCAAATCTCACTATATGGCGATCCTGCCAATTTAAAAGGATCAGAAAAGGACTGTATAATAAGAGGATGGTCAAACTGGTTTGGCCTTAGTGAGGCCGCAGAAATTAATAGGGAAAACATGTTGCGGGCTTGCTGCCTTTGGATGAAGCCAATGGCTATGGAGCCAAATATTTGGAAATATGGCTGAGGCCAAGAAATACTGGAATAAAATGTATATATGGAAGGAATTATATCGTAAAAGTATTTATTTATTTTGCTTATATTTTTTTGTAATAAATAAATAAATACTGAATATAAATTTGTTTGTTGAATTAATGTCCCAAAAAAGAAAAAAAGTAAGTAAATAAAAATTAAAAAAAAGAAAAAATAATTACATTGAAGAACAAGCAAGTTGCGATTCAAAGTTGTAGCGCCAGCGCTCTACGCATTCTACCAGCAAAACGTTCGAAGGCCGGTTTGCTAATATATTAGTTGTATTTTTATGGATGCATTAAAAAATATGTGAAGAAAGCAATGCAGGCCTGAATGAAACAATTGAAGTCAATGGAAATAAAATTTGGCCTATCATATATTTGTGTGTGGCGTTGATAAAAAATGAAGTGAAGCTGTTTGCTTTGTTAAAAGAAAAAAAAGAAATAATCAGAAAAAAGTAATTTTTTTTTCATTTTTATTTATTTGTTCTTTCTTTTTGATTTAAATTTTTGGTGTACAATAACACAGTACACCACTAAAAATCTGATAAGGTTCAGACCACAAAATAGTGAAAGCTCATGATGGTAGTACTAAAACCCCAGCTGGGTTTTGTTTGCGCTTTCAACAAAATTGTAGCTATTGATTAGGCCTACAAAACATTACTTTATGTCATGTTAAAAATAACCAAAAAAAATAAAAAAAAAAATTGAATTTTTCCCCTTTTATTACAGTTTTTCGTTGTTATTTTGAAAACCGTTATTTATTAGACCAATCAGTTAGAAACAAAATTGTAGATACAAGAAAATCTAACAACTCTTTGATAAAATAAAGTCAAGAACAATTTCAGTCTTCTTCATCTGAGCTAATATCTGCCCATTCTATGTCCATTCTTTCATCGTTTTTAGTGTCTTTATCCTCGTAAGAAGAAATTTGTGGGCTCCACCAACACAACTCCGCAAGCATCGCATCTAATTTTTTTCCTTTAAATCGTTTCTCCATCGGCATGATAACCTGGTGAAAACGCTTTCCTTGTTCATCGGAAGGATCAGTGAAAACAGTTCCAAAAGTTTGCGCTGTCATTTCAGTTGCCCTATCGGGACTCGGTGGTTTTGGTGGTTAGTTTGCGTCGGAATGTTCTTGTGGTAGGGAGGCATTGGGACCAGGAACATAACGTGCATTCAATGCCCTTTTTCGATTCATCCCCTTTTTAAAATTAATACATCCGTAGCACTTTTCTTTTTCATGTTTTTTAGGCTCTGTCCAAATAACTGGCGTACCAAATGGCATTTTTTCCATTTTTCTATTCATCCACTCTAGAATGTAGCAATAGCAACGTCGACATACGGTCCAAGGCGTCCAAGGGCAATCAAACAAATCAGGTTGGTCGGCATAATACGAAAGATACGCATTTCTGAATTCAGTTGTTAAATTGTTTTTTTATCTTTATGTTTTAAACGTTTAGGCTCAAAGGAGCCACAGACATAGCAAAACACATCAAGTTTACCGCACTTTTCCATTCTTAACCCACTTCTTTTTACTAATGATCAATTCAATATTGCTTTTAATTTAAATTTAATTTTCACACAAAATATGCCGTTATTTGGGCACTTCGAACAATTTATTGCAATCAGAGGAATATGAGAACAACCACAAAAATGAAACACAATTGATTAAATGAAACGATTAAAAATGACTAGATTCAAGAAAAGTTACTCGGTCACCCAAAATATTTTTTTTAGTTTCTGGTTATTTTTAACATGAAGATGATGTATTACTGATTTGACATATAGTAATGTTTTGTAGGCCTAATCAATAGCTACAATTTTGTTGAAAGCGCCAAAGCAAAATTCTAAATAGTTCTAATAGACCCAAATCGCTTCCGAAAACTTTAAAGTGCTATAAAAAAAAACCCAGCTGGGTTTTAGTACTACCATCATGAGCTTTCACAATTTTTTGGTCTGAACCTCATCAGAATTTTCAAGCGTAAAAATTCTGCAGTGCGTAATTAATGAAAAAATATTTAACATTTTTGATTTAAAGAAATTAATAAAAAACATGTAATTTTTTATTATATTATTACATATAAAATATTTAATAATAAATGTTATTATTATATTATTACTTGATTGCATTATTTTTTCATTACATTACGACATAAGACGTAAAATAAACGTAGAAGTTTAAAATTCTCTACTTTTACTATTGATACGCTTAAAACGTTTATAATGTACTTTTTCTTATTAAAAATATACGACAGGTCTAATGTGGGCTAGTGGTTAGAACGTTTGCTTTCAAGTGTTTTCTGCACGGGTTCGAATCCTGAGCAGACTCTAGTTCGCAATTCGTGCGAAGGTTTTTTTTCTTGTAATTTCTTTGTACAACGGAAATTCTAAATGTTAATATTCTCATACTTTTCATAAATTCAGATTTCATTGTCATAAAATTTTCTAACATAGCTTAAAAATGTGGTCTGTTACAAACTATTTGGTCTGTTACTAACATTTGTTACTAACTAATGTTTCTAACTAACAAAAATATTTTACCTAAACCCATCTTTTATTATACCGATCGACTAATACTCACTTTTTGAGTGTTTAGAATGAGTCCTTTCGATATAAATAACTATGCGGCTGAATTCCTCGCAGAAAAATGTATATTTTTATTTGCAGCCAACTGAAAACGCATAAGAAACGCACAATAAGACAATCCACTAAAACAAAAGCACCATAAAAAACAACATCACATCATATCATATATATATGGAGGGTTTCATGTGAAGTGCACCAACTTTTGAAATCGACGTCTTCCGATCGGGATGAAATATGCACCAAGGTTCTATTAGTTCTATTGGATAGTAGTTTAGACACAATTTTTCAACAAGATCGGTCAAGATCTCTCTGAGTTAGAGGGGATCAACATTTGACATTTTGGCCAAACAGGTGTTTCTTCTCATCCATGTAACTTATTACCTATTGTTCTTAGAAAATTTTCTCCCAAATAGTTTAGACAGCTATATCTACAATATTTCGGAAAAAAATACTTTAAAAAAACAAAAAAAATTTTTAGACTTTTTTTTTTGCTAAATCAAAGCATTTTTTGCTTCTTTTCAAAAAGGGCATTTTTTTTTCATAAGAAAGCTTAGGATTTTTTCTTTAAGAGCTTTTTGGTTGCTTAGTGGGATGGGAGTGAGATATCTACCAAAATAAATGTTTTGTAACTCAAGACAACGGTTTTTCAATTTTTCACAAATGCACTATTTTGAATTTTTTCCTATTTTTGTGCAAAACCTTACAAATAAAACTTATACTAAGAAACTAGACAAATTAACCTTTCCAAAGGTATGTAACATACCTAACTAAAATTTCATAACCTCGATACTGTAATACCCAAAATATGTAAAACCCCCTTTCATTGCGGTTTTTTTTGTCAATCCTATAGGTGATTTTGAGCGCACGTAATATTGAATGTGATTTTTATTGTCAAAATAACAGGTGCCCAAGATACAAGTTTTTGTATCAGGTGGAAATATATTATGGACATTCTCCGAAATACCAAATTATTTATTATTTTATGACAATTGACTTTAAAAAGTGGATGGAGAGGTAGAAGTTAAAAGGTAGTTTATTTTAATATGTTGAAAAGGTAAAAAATAATAGGTAGTTTATTTTTATTATCATTAGCAACATTTGGTTAAAATATGTACTTCATTATTATTTTTATTATGTAACAGTAGTTATGTACTACATGAAAGATGAAAAACTGGAACACAAAAGTATGGCAATCATATCCGACGATTTAAAACATGATACCGTTGCAGTTTATGACTACCAGAAGATAATACTAAAATATCTAAAATCTAAATTTACAGTAAAGAAGGTATACTACGTTTCGGACGGAGCTCGTCAACATTTTAAAAACAAAAGTAGCTTCGCAAATCTTATGGCTCATGAAAAAGATTTTGGAATGCCAGCTGAATGGCATTTTCATCCTACTGCTCATGGTAAAGTAGCATGTGATGGTATTGGAGCAAACCTTAAAAGAAATGCAGCGAAGTATAGCCTCCAGTGCTCTCATCAAGATCGCATATTAGATGCGACTGCTTTATTCCATTGGGCAAAGAATTATTGTAAAGAAACTAAAATAGTTTTTAGTAGCAAAGAAAACACTGAAGAGCAGATTCGATGCTGCGGTAACAATCGATGGCATCGCCCAATACCATTTATTTTGATAGATATCCCACTCCCATCCCACTAAGCGACCAAAAAGCTCTTAAAGGAAAAATCCTAAGCTTTCTTATGAAAAAAAAAAAAAAAAAAAATGTCCTTTTTGAAAAAAAAAAAACAAAAAATGCTTTGATTTAGCAAAAAAAAAAAGTCTAAAAATTTTTTTTGTATTTTTTTTTATATTTTTTTTTCCGAAATATTGAAGAAATAGCTATCTAAACTATTTGGGAGAAAATTTTCTAAGAACAATAGGTAATAAGTTATATGGATGAGAAAAAACACCTGTTTGGCCAAAATGTCAAATTTTGATCCCCTCTAACTCAGAGAGATCTGGACCGATCTTGTTGAAAAATTGTGTCTAAACTACTATCCAATAGGACTAACCTTGGTGTAAATTTCATCCCGATCGGAAGACATCGGTTTCAAAAGTTGGTGCACTTGACATGAAACCCCCCATATATATATCCTTAAAAACAACCTATAAAATACTTTCTGTAAGAAAAAATATATTTTTATATATTGTATTTGTATTTTCTATAAATTTAGTTTCTATAACTTACAAACTTCAAACGAATACATTTTGTACAACATATACGAAAAAAATGTTAAAACCTAAAAAAAAACAAAAAAGAAAAACACATATCAAAGTAAGAATAAAAAAACGCAATAAATGACAAAGACTTTTTTTTCGAAACAAATTCATTTTTAAACTATGTTAGAAAATTTTATGACAATGGAATCTGAATTTATGAAAAGTACAAGAATATTAACATTAAGAATTTCTGTTGTACAAAGAAATTACAAGAAAAAAAACCTTCGCACGAATTGCGAACTAGAGTCTGCTCAGGATTCGAACCCGTGTAGAAAACACTTGAAAGCAAACGTTCTAACCACTAGCCCACATTAGACCTGTCGTATATCTTTAATAAGAAAAAGTACATGATAAACGTTTTATGCGTATCAATAGTAAAAGTAGAGAAATTTAAACTTCTACGTTTATTTTACGTCTTAGGTCATAATGTAATGAAAAAATAATGCAATCAAGTAATAATATAATAATAACATATATTATTAAATATTTTATGTGTAATAATATAATAAAAAATTACATGTTTTTTTTATTAATTTCTTTAAATCAAAAACGTTAAATATTTTTTCATTAATTACACACTGCAGCATTTTTACGCTTGAAAATTCTGATGAGGTTCAGACCACAAAATTGTGAAAGCTCATGATGGTAGTACTAAAACAGTTCGATACTTAATTTCAAAGAGTGTGGTCGTCTCTTAATACGTAGCGGAAAGTTATTATTGACAAGGGAATGAGACTTAAATCAAGTGCCAACAAGTTTATTTTTGTAATTGTCGTCGGTTGTTCTTATTGAACTCACTCTTGTGACAATTTAAAATTATACCTGCAGAGTTAGAAATAAAGCTATGGCCCCGGGGGCCAAATCAAAAACTTTAAATTTAAAAAAAACAAACATGAAGAGACAAAAATGGTCCCGTTCACTACCTATAGGTATGATCGCTGATGTACCTTCAACATCTAGAAATCGGTTTAGTGCCCTAGCTGATATCAACGATATGGAAATGGACCCATTATCCAACATAGTTGAGGAAAAAACAAAACCTCCACCACTTGCTGTAGATTTAAAACGTCTCTCAACGAACTACAAAAATTATTAGGCAAAGATTCGATGTATAAACGTACGTCTATCGGGACAAAAGTTTTTCCGCAAAACATTGAATGTTTTCAAAAATGCAAAAAAGTGTTATTGAAAAAAAAATAGAATTCCACACTTTTAATACCAAAGAAAATCGTTTATATACGGTATTTTTATATGGACTTCCAAAAATTAGTACTGAAGATATTAAACAAGATATCCTAGGATATAATTTAACACCATTATCTATAACTGAAATAAACACAAAATTCAGTTCTGTCGACAATGCGGTATATAAAGTACAATTCGCAAGAAAAAACTTCAACCCAAAATCACTGGCAAATGTAAATGCAATATGCAACGTTATAGTTTCATGGAAGAAATATAAGCCACGAAAAAATCAAAATCCAACACAGTGTTGGAACTGTCTGATGTATGGTCATGGAGGTGAACACTGTAATCGGCTCCCAGCATGTATGATATGCGCAAATCAACACCACACAAACGATTGCCCACTCAGGAATCCAGACAAAGTACCAGCTGTATTCTCTTGCTTCAACTGCAAAAAGCACGGTAAAGAACGCACAGACCACTCCGCAAATGATATTAGTTGCCCTTTGCGCTCTCTTTATTTGGAAACCAGAGCCAAAGCAACTAACAAAAACTCACGTATGTATAACAACAAACAACAAAACACACATCAATACATTAATAATGATCTCCCCACAAATAACCAAAACAACATTACAACTCGTAATACGTTATCGTATGCCGATTGTATGAGACAAAAAAATGATTTATTCAACATAGATGAACTCTTCAATATTTTCACAACAGCGTTGGATGATCTCCAACAATGTACAACAAAAATACAACAAATTCAAGTTGTTATGTCAATGGCTAAATATGCTTATGGCCTACTATAATTCTCATGACTTAAAAATACTTCATTGGAATGCTAACGGCATTACTACTATTACTAATTTAATTCAATTCGAATGTTTACTGGAAAGAGAAAATATTCAGAGGAGTAGCTTTGGTTATACACAGAGCAGTCAAACATAAACTGCTACCTATTGAAAATACGATAAAAATAGAAAATCTGTCAATAGAAATTCTAATTAACAATAAACCTCTTATCATTTCTACAGCATACTCGCCAAAATATACAACGAGTTTTACCAATGATATTATAAAATTAACGTCATTAAATAAAGATTTCATCATTATGGGTGATTTTAACGCTAAACACACTTCGTGGCATTGTGTTAACAACAACACGGCAGGAAATGCACTGTATAATCTTCAACAGACACATAACTTTTTTATATATTACCCCAACAGGCCAACTTTTTATCCATATCAACGAAACCGTAATAATTCAGTTATTGATTTGGCATTAAGCAATAGCACACTAAATATAAATTTAAATGTACTTGAATTTGAGATTCCATCCGACCACAGACCTGTTGTTTGCACAATTGAAAACTCATCTGTTTCTGTTTTGGATACGAGTCACTATAACTACAAATTAACTGATTGGGTGGCGTTTAGAAACATTATTGAAAATAAAATTATGATTAATAGAGAATTTTACAACTCAAAATCTACAATTGACCTTGAAATTAAGAAATTTACCGAGATGATTTTAGAAGCCCGAAATGTATGCACCCCCTATATTTAGCCTCTCTTCAAAAACTAACTTACCTGTAGAAATTGTCAACCTAATAAAAACCCGGAAAACTTTTAAAAGGAAAAGCCAAGGAACATCCATCTCATCTGAATCCAATTTTTATGAACAGTGTGTCAAACTACTGACTAATATGATCAATAAAGAAATTTATACCCATCGTAATGATAAATGGAACATTATGCTATCAAAATTAAAGCCGGGTGACAAATCGTTCTGGAAAATCAGCAGAAGTTTAAGAGGGAAACCCAACATAAAAATTCCTTTTCTTACCAAAAACAACAAAAAATTATAACTGATATTGAGAAGGCACAAGTACTATCAGATACATTTTCCGCTGCAAATAACCTTACTTCCAATTATAAACATTCAATTGACAAAATTGTCAATGGTAAGATCAATCGGTTCAAGGCTTCAATCATCGACTGTGAGGATTCTGTTTTTACATCGATAAACGAAGTCAACTCATTAATTACGTCGCTTAAAGCGTCAAAATCACCAGGTCTAGATGACGTTTCGAACGTCTTAATTAAGAACCTACCACCCCAGGCAGTTCGTCTACTAGTAATAATTTTCAATAGCTGCTTACTAATCAACTATTTCCCAGTACATTTCAAAAAAGCCAAAGTTATTGCAATCCTCAAGCCAAACAAGCCCAAACACAATCCTAGCAGTTATAGACCCATCAGTTTATTGAGCAATTTGGGAAAACTGTATGAGAAAATTATCCAAAATCGAATCTGCGACTCCATTGCAAATACGTCGATTATATCCAACGAACAATTTGGTTTTAAAAAACAGCACAGTGCAGTGCACCAATTAACCGTATAACAAATATAATCAAAGCTAATAAACGAACAAAAAAATCTACAGGTTTAATTATATTGGACATAGAAAAGGCATTTGACACCGTTTGGCATAACGGTTTAATATATAAACTGCTCGAGGCTGATATACCGAGATATCTGTGCGGGCTTATTGCTGACTTTCTTGATGATAGAACATTTGTTGTCGCATCCAATAATACATTATCTCCTCCCAAATCTATCACGACTGGTCTGCCACAAGGTTCAATATTATCGCCCTTATTATACTCTATTTACACGTCATATTTTTCTCTTCCCTCTTACCTGAAGACTGCTTACTATGCAGATGATACTGCCCTCATTACTTCAAGCAAACTCACTAAGGCACTTTTGAAGAAAATGGAAAAAGGATTTGTTGCCTGCAGAAAATATTTTTACAAGTGGAAAATTAAAATTAACCCTAGCAAAACTCAAGCCATTGTATTTCCCTACAACAACTCTCCCAAGCGATTACCAAACCGTCAACTCAATTTGGAAAATGAGAGCATTTGCATCCAAAATAACGTTAAATATCTTGGTGTAATTCTGGACAAGAAACTAAATTTTGTAAAGCATATCAACGAAACTTGTAGAAAATCCCTAAACACGATTAGAGCTTTGTGGCCCATAATAAACAAATGCTCATCACTCAACATAAAAAACAAAAAATTATTATTCAAAAGTGTCATTAGACCAACATTGACATATGCAAGTCCCATTTGGTATAAAGGTGCAAAAACACATTTGAAAAAACTTCAAATAATCCAAAACAAGTGTCTAAAGATTATAACAAGCACTGGAGATATTCTACGCAACTTCTACACAACGAAACTGGTTATGAGCGTATCGACGACTTCATAAAAAGGCTCAATAATAAATACTTCGAAAATATAGAGAATTCTCCTTATCAGCTGATAAGGGAATGTAGAGAATCGGCGTAATGGCATCTATAAAACATAAATCACCAAATTGAAAGTAATATGTATGTAATTTGTTACCGCCTTGGGATAATCCAATTATATGCATATATATTTTCTAACCATATTTGAAATACTCTATTTTTGTCATATAAAGGTTTTCCTATTTTTCCTTTAAAAATATTTAAACATTAAATATTCAATATCTTTGACTATAAATTTCATTCGCTGTAATATCTATAGATAAAATTTCGGAAAATGTAAATATGTAAATAAAAACTGTAAATAAAGATGAATTTAAAAATGAATGAAAATGTAATGAAAAAATAATGCAATCAAGTAATAATATAATAATAACATATATTATTAAATTTTTTATATGTAATAATATAATAAAAAATTACATGTTTTTTATTAATTTTTTTAAATCAAAAATGTTAAATAATTTTTCATTAATTATTGTATACCAAAAATTTAAATCAAAAAGAAATAAATAAATAAAAATGAAAAAAAAAATACTTTTTTCTGATTATTTCTTTTTTTTTTTTTTAACAAAGCAAAACGCTTCACTTCATTTTTTATCAACGCCACACAGAAATATATGATAGGCCAAATTTTATTTCCATTGGCTTCAATTGTTTCATTCATGCCTGCATTGCTTTCTTCACATATTTTTTAATGCATCCATAAAAATACAACTAATGTATTAGTATTATTTTTTCTTTTTTTTTAATTTTTATTTACTTACTTTTTTTCTTTTTTGGAACATTAATGATTCAACAAACAAATTTATATTCAGTATTTATTTATTTATTACAAAAAAATATAAGCAAAATATATAAATACTTTTACGATATAATTCCTTCCATATATACATTTTATTCTTGGCCACAGCCATATTTCCAAATATTTGGCTCCATAGCCGTTGGCTTCATCCTTGCAAGCCCGCAACATGTTTTCCCTATTAATTTCTGCGGCCTCACTAAGGCCAAACCAGTTTGACCATCCTCTTATTATACATTCCTTGCTTATTCTCCGAACTTACTGGGAATCTATCGCACAGATAATGGATCAAGAACGTAAGTTAAACATATTATTACCTCTTTTTTTCTTAATAAATTTGTTTTCTCAAAACACGGCTAACATTTTCATGTAAGCTACCCCCTCACACACATCCCCCATGTATTTTAAAAAAATAAATAATAATAATAAATAGTGGGAACGATTCATTGACAATATAACTGAAGTATTTCTCCTAACGCTTGGATTTCGTTAGCTAAAAGCTAGCGCAATAAAAGCCGCATGGAAAAATTTACGGGTCAAATTTCAAGCGGAATACAACAAGAAAGGAAGTTGCCAGACAGGAGCTCCTGGTTATTATGCAGAGGAACAGGAAGGAAGGACATCAAAATGGCCTCATTTCAAGAAGTTACTTTTTTTGCAAGCAAACATTTCCCCCGCAAAATTGAAAGGAAATTTAGTGCCTCTTCTAACAGCTGCAACAATAACCGAAAGCAATAAGGAGAAGTCTAAGGGGAATGATGATAAGGATGTTGTTGATCATGTTTCGGGCAGCGGCTGCAGCAGCAATAACAACGACAACCACTCTCCCTCCGCATCGCCACAGGCCGCAACACCAAGGAAGAGAAAACCACCGCAACCCGCAATGCACATTTTGATTGACCTTGAAACGACCACGTTATTATTACGCTGCTGACGGAAATAAAAAGAAATACGAAAAATATGAGGGGGAGAAAGCAGCAACAACAGCGAACGAAAAATTCTGCTCATACTTGTTATCCCTCCTGGATAGTGCTCGGCAAAACGAATGTCGAACAGCATTGCATACCAGAATGCATTAGCACTTGACTTCTTCTGCTACGCAAAGAAGGTCTAGTAGTGACGTCGTCAGGCCTTACAAGTTCATAATACGTACATAATATTAAAGTTTTACTTATAAGATAGCAACGTTCAAAAAGAACGTGTAACTGTTGTACGAGTTTGTTGTTTTTTTTTAAACAGCTTTTTTACCCTTTTTTTTTGTAGTGTCGGCTTCGAAATTTTAGAAAGAGGAGAAGGAAACAGCGCAGCGTTATTATGAGAACTAAGAAATGTTCGGTTGGCAGGAGGATTCGGCAGACGGAAAAGCAGGTAAGAAGAACTGCGCATTTAAATAAAAATATTTTTTAATAGCACTTGCAAGTGTTAAAAAAGATTTTATTGAATTGAACAATTATAAAATGTTTCGCACTTTCCCGCTGGGTTCTTATTCGCAATACTCCTTACAGCAGCAGGTTATTACTGTTGAAAAACCTGTTGATGTCACCTTTGGTAGCACATCAATTGTTCATTAGATACACACGTATGTACACCGGGGAGGAGCAGCTTCTTCAACAACTGCTTAAACGAGCGCACGCACAGGGGGGAATTCCACACAACATACAACGACTTACGGCAATGCCCGAAAAAGTCCTTCGCTTATACACGTATGGAAATAGGGACATTCGATTACATTCTGAGTAAAATCAGCAAGAGATTGGAACCCATATACGTACAACCCAGCAGAGATTCCATAACGCCAACACAAAAGCTCATAGTAACTTTGAGGTTAAAGAAAAAGCTTTTTTTTGGGGAAATCATTCCACTAACATATTCTTCCAGATTTCTCGCGGTAGGTAAACCGTTTGCATCTTTGGCATTTGCGTTTCGAATCAGTAGCACCTATGTCTCAACCATTGTAAAAGCTACACTAGAATCTCTGTGGGAGGAGTTGCAGGGCAAACATATGGCCCAGCCCGATGAAGAAGGAATGGAAAAAATATCGGCAGAATTTCTTCAGTTGTGGCAAATGCCAAATTGCTGCCCACCTCATTCGGGGACAAAGTATTTGAATTGCAAAAAATTTCATTCGATGCAGCTGCAGGCAGTGGCAGATGCAAATTGTAAATTCATTGGTGTCAAAGTTGGAGGCTATGGCAGCCACTGCGATGCTACAATTTTTCGTTCATCAGTACTTTTTCAACATTTGTTTGCGGGAAGCTTCCTACCACCTCCGAAAATGTTGCCGGGGAAGGATGTTGCGATGCCGCATTTCCTAGTTGGAGATGTGGCCTACCCACTATTGGATTCACTCATAACACCATACCCGCAAGCACTTGCTTCAGTTCGCCAAAATGGATATTTCAATTCCCGACTATCACGAGCGCTCGTTTGCGTTGAACGCGCATTCGGGTTATTGACTGCCAAGTGGCGAGTTCTGACCAACCGGATAGAACTGCAACAACCAAGTGTTATTCAATTAATTGCGAAAGGTTGTTGCATTCTCCACAACGTTGTAATAGACCTTGATGGTCATAAGAAGGAAATGAAACTAAAAAACACCATAACCAATGCCAATGATTATATCAACTCTAATGTTGACATGCGTTTACAATTTCAGCCCAGAAGTAACTCGGTCGAAGGAACTGTTGTAAGAGATGTTCTGCGAGATTTCCTTTGGTGGGAAAAACGCTGCAAACAAAGCAAGGCGGCCGTGAAAAGCGTTCCTTTTTTATAAATCACACGCACGCATGAGAAAATTATAACACCTGCATCCAACTCCTGCTCCTATGAAATTACAATTTGCCTCTGCCACTACCCACAAGTACAGGTACAATTCCCACAAGCAAGTAAATATTTCAGATAATACGATTCTTAATCATTAAAATTGAAATGATTGTTGTGGTTTGTTTCCTTTTCCTTTCAGAACTTCGGCGCCTTGGGAAGCTTCCCATCATAACGTATATAAAAAATAGCATTATAAAATGCATCCTCCTCCACGTCATCATGTGTCGCATAGTGGAACACCTTTTTCGTATTTACGAAATACCAAAAAAGCGTGTTAATAGCGTTCCTCCTTCCCATTGTCGTGGTTCAGTAGAAGGCGCCGAGGACTACTTATGGTTACACAACACTGCCATCAACCACAGCTGCCGGGGTTTCCATCGAGTCGCGTCATCACAGTGGCCACCCGGTGTTGAGGTGATACCCGGCAGCAATTACAGCAGCAGCCTGCCACATTTGCAGCAAAGCCCCCAGGTGCAATATGTGATATAACAAGGCCCGGTTCTCTAGCTCCAAAGGGGACCCAATATTGATCGGTACCACTGATTATGTCGAAACCCAAAGCACAACCTCCTGAATTTCGGCTGAATTTGCAGCTGTACCATTTGGTGTTTTTGAAGAGGTGTTGGTTGTAAATGACGTTAATGATGTTTCCTCTTTTTCTTTAAAGTAATTTTCATCATATTGAGAATCACCCTTCGCCTGATCTTCTTGTAGCCTGGAACTTGTATACAGAGTTCAGAAAAAAACACACTCTGAATAAAAAACTCGTACACTCGTACGCACACTCGTAAACAAATATAGCTCAGACCAACAAACATATATTTTTATTTTCATATCAATTATGTGTATTTTTAAATTTTGTACGGTGCCGAACACATCATGACTGTGTTTCGTTTTAATTTTTCGCTATCTACACGAAAATTTTTCTATCACGTATATTTTGTTTCGAACACACATAAACCACACAGATTCCTGTGTAGCCAAGAATCATATATAAATGAGAATGTGCAAAATGTAATTTGTTCATCATAGCAAGAGTGGCAGATCTCAGAATATTCAAAAGTTCATGAACATAAAATACGTTCACATTGCTAATAAGCAAGATCATTCGAAAAAAAAACATATTCTTCACTTGACAAAACGCAGACATTGTTATGCAGCAAGAACATAAAAACCCAGTTAGCATTTAAAGAAATTATGACACGGTTTTATGAAGAATCTTGGTTTTATGACTAGATATTGAAATGAGACTAGATATGAAGTACTGACTGGGTATTAGGGGTATTCTATTTTTTTATTCTATGTTTTACATGCCCATTCACGATGAGAAACATTAAAAAAATGTTAACTGCGTTTTTAGTTTTTTATTTCATTCAAAAAAGTTCACGCACCAAACGATTTTAAAATTTACATGCGCATATACACACAAACATGTACATTTGCATTGGCAATGTATGACCGCTTTTGCTATTGACCGCTTTGCTATTTGTTTTCGTTTGCTTTCTAGTTCTTATTCTTATTTTGTTTTGTTGTGTTATAATTTTGGTTTTTTTTAAAGTAGTGGTAAATATTTACCGCTATTTTGCAGTCAGAACTGAGTACTTCTCTGCTTTTATTTTATCTCTGAAAGCAAATTGATTGAAGCACTTCAGTTATTTTGTGCTTGCTGATCGGTGCGTTGTGTCCTAAACAATTTACATTTTTAAACAGTGAAAAAAATGAGTTTCAAGAAAAGTACAAATGCAATTTCAAGAAATTCGCAACAATGGGAAAACTCTTTGGTTCGCTTCGAGAAAAGCAAAAATAGACGGCAAGAAATAAAACAGGTTGACAAAAATTTGAACGCATTTTGCAGAATACCTAAGAAGACCGTTATCATAGGTAGATATAACTCATTGGCAAACATCGAAAAAAGTAAAAAAGCAAGATTTAAAATTATTGCCGACGAATTGGTGGATTTATGGAGAAAATTAAACTTTCCACGTATAACTAAAACTTCAATTGAAAGAAAAGTAGAAAATCTCTTTAAAAATTATTCCAAGCGACCTAATGGAGAAGTTTCTATAGTTTTTGGAGAACTGTTTGATATAACCAATCCAAATGGCATTTGGCTGAGCGTTGAAGACAAAAACTTGTATGCACTTCAACAAAATTCCAATGGAGATGTTGGATACACCACTGAAAAGGAAACAAATATTCATCCATCAAAAATTGTTGTACTTAAACCAGTGACCGTACAAAACAAAAGTAATATAAATTCAAGTGTATCTGACACAACAATATCGTCCCTGGAAGGAGATACTGAATTGTATGACCCTGAACCACCTACAAAAAGACTTAGAAAAGTCAAGTGTCAAACAAGGGTCGCAGTAGACATGATAGAGGCAACAAGTTTGAGTAGCAGAAAAGCAACTAAAGTATGTGAAGCATTAGTGAAATCAGGCATTGCTATTCCAGCACCGACACAATCTGCCGTATATAAAGCCTCAATGAAATCAGCCGAGCGATTGGAAGCAAAATATATGACAACGTTACAAAAAGAGAATTGGTGTCTTCATTTTGAAGGGAAAAAGTTTGGAAAAAAGGAAGTGCAGGTAGTGGTATTGTCAAATGAAACTAAAGAAGTGCGAGTAGCAGTAATGGTGCTTGAGAATGGAAAAAGTGTCACAATATTTGAAGGTAAGAAATAAAAAATAAGATTTTATATACATTTCTAACTCTACTTAAATTTACTTACAGGCATAAAGGAAATTCTCGACCGATTTTCTTTGTGGAACTCGGTTAAAATGATTGTATGTGATACAACAAATGTCAATACAGGGGAAAAAAATGGAATTGTTCATTATCTACAATCATGCTTTGAAGAAAAATCTTTGACACCGCCACAATATGTTGGTTGCCAACACCATGTTTTGGACTTAATTCTTAAGCATGTAATGAATGAATTACTTGGCGCGAAAACAGTATCACCAAATATTTCCTACGAAATATTTTCAGATATAATAACTGATTTTCAAAATCTGAAACAAAACTTCCAACAAAGCGACAAAAAAATGAAAATTCCTAATATCAAATGGCGCGATGACATGCAGTATTTGTATGACCTTGGACAATACTTTAAGTATTATCAAAAACATAACGTTTTTCCGTTCATTAACTTTCGAGTTTTACCATCGCTCAGTAACGCCCGTTGGAACTCCAGAGCTATTCTTGCATTGCTCACATTTATACTCCTTCCCAATCACAGAGAAAAACTTTTACCACTTTGTCAATTTATATGCAGTGCATGGTACGAAGTATGGTTTTCCGACCAACGTTTTCGCAACAATAATTTTGAATGCTTGGAAGAATCTGTGAAGCCATTCAAAACTGCACATCAATGTTTAAATAGACACTGGGTGAAGGAAGATTCAGTCATTCCAAATTTAAAACGGTCTAATATATGTGCCGAACGAGCCATTAAAGAAGTGAAAGATTTATATTCGTTTTGTAAAAATGGACGAACCTTGAATTTGAAATTTATTTCTTCTAATGTCAAATTAAATAATAAATAAAAATATTTCCAATGTAAGAATTTTTTCATTTTCGTTTTCAAGTATAACAACAAAAACAAAACAAAAGCAAACGAAAACAAATAGCAAAAGCGTGAACTTTTTTGAATGAAATAAAAAACTAAAAACGCAGTTATGATTTTTTTAATGTTTCTCATCGTGAATGGGCATGTAAAACATAGGATAAAAAAATAGAATACCCCTACTGGGTATACACACATTGGCACGCAATAAGAAACAACAAAAACACACACATAGTTAATATAAGAAAACAAAACAAATTGTAAAAGGCAAAAAGTTTCAATTTTTTAACATTTGCAATTTCATCAAGTAAAGTTAATTTGAAAAATTTCATAAGACATTTGTTTTATGTGGAATGAAATTTTTCAAACATGGTTGAAAAAATATGTGAAAGTGAAAGCAAATAAGAAAACACAAGTGTATCATTTTTTAAAAAATTTTATTTTATAAAAAAAACAAGTAAGAAAATTATAGTCGGTCTAGACCGACTATATGATACCCTACACCATGGTTTAGAGACCCTATCTTTCGGTCCAACTACTTCGATATAGAAAATAAGCATAAACCAAATTTGAGTGGGATTTTTATTAATTTTTTTGGCTGCAGATATGAAAAAGTTCATATCGGATGCTATATCTATAAAGGGACTAGGTCCAAAAATGGACCGATCCTGATCATGTTTGGTAAAGTCTCTTGTATTTTGCAAAAATATGTACAAACAAAATTTGAGAAGAATCAGTGCAATATTTTTGTTTTTTAATAGATTTAAGTGAAGATCGGGAAGCAGCTCTATATGGGGTCAAAGGGATCATTTTTGGACTACTCATTAGTGGATGTAATTAACGCATACAAACCCAATTTGAGTAAGATCTATATGACAATTTGGATCTTATGGCAATTTATGTCGATTTCATATGGGTAATTTGTATGGGGGCTAGGTCTGAACATGGACCGATTCTCACCAATTTCAATAGCGTTCATCCCATGGCCGACAAAAGCTTATATACCAAATTTCATCAAAATATATTCATATTTGCGACCTGCAGTTTGATTACAAGCTTTACATGGACACACTGACGGACAGACGGACGGACGGACGGACGGACATTGTTAAATCAACTCAGAAAGTGATTCTGATTCGATCGGTATAATTAAAGATGGGTCTAGGTCAAATATTTTTGGTTGTTACAAACAGCAGCACAAAGTCATTATACCCAAACCACATAGTGGTATAGGGTATAAAAAAAACTTAAATGTAAACCAAAAAATTCAAAAAATAAGGAAATAAAAAAATTTTAAAAAACAATTCAGAAACTTAAATATATATATAAATAAAAAAATTTAAAAAAAAATAAAAAAATAATAATAAAAAAACAATTCAGGAACTTAAATATAAATTTATTTAAAAAAATTAAAAAAAATAATAATAAAAAAAACAATTCAGGAACTTAAATATAAATTTAAATAAAAAAATTTAAAAAAAAAAAATTATATTATGCAATTTTCAATTCGGCTCCGTTCAATAGTCATCTGCCGAAGTTTCGAAGCTACGGTGACCCCGCACACGTCGAAGTCGTCCATGGCTTCACTTTTTTCGAATTTTAACTTCATTTGGCGGGCATGCCACTTCCACCTCATCTTTTTTCTGTGAGCATGCCGCTGCCACCGCTTCCACCGTTGCACCCTGTTAATGCGAATGATTTAAATTATATATCCGACACTCTGTGTTGAATCGTGAATTGCTAAAATTGATCAACATACCTTTAGGCTCATTTAAATATTCAATATTCAAAATCAACTTGTTAACTTCAAAGTCGTTTTTCTCCAAAACTTATTTTCTGACCATAGGTCCCTTTTAACTTTCCGTGTCACATATAAAAAACATTGGAAGACAAAAATTGAATGAAAAAAATATTTCCTTGAATTCGCACTCGAATTTCGAGTGCTGGGATACACTAGTAAATAATTATAAGATAAAAACATTGAAAAATACAATTGTATTTAAAAAACAGTTCAAATGCCAGAAACTTTAAATATTTAAATAACGGTTAAAATTTTACACATTTAATTTATTACCATCTTCAATTTTTGTTGTTTTAATCAACTCTGGTACAGAAGTTTCCATTGTTTTGGCATGCTTAAAAAATTTTTTTTTGCCTATTTTGTTGTTAAATGAATTTTTTTAAACAAATTTGTTATCTTTCGTTAGAGAACACAGCAAAGAGTGATTTCGCAAGAAAAAAAATAATTTTAGGACTTAACGCGATATTATTAAAAATCGATTTACAAATTTAAAATTTTGTAAAAGTTTCCAATGTATAAAAAAAGGAAAAACCTAAACTTAAATTTTAATTTAATTTTAATTTTATCTGAGCTATTTTCTAATGAAAACACAAAATCTTATCAATTTCGGAGTTGTGCAGGATATGATGCAAAAAATAGAAAATAATTTTTATATTGTTTTTTGCACATGGAAAGATTAATTTTCATAATTTAATACGAAAAATATCTTTTACTTAAAATCTTTCTAAACATTCATTTCAATTTACTCATTTCTATGAACAACACTTTTTTTTATAAATTATTTAAATATCAATTCTGATTAGGGTTCAACGATATCTGAAAAAGACAAACCAATTTCAAAGTCAGCGATGTAAAACTAAGAAATCTTAATATTTTCCAAGTAGACAGGATATGCAAAATTATCGTAAATTGTTGAACATTATTAAAATTTTTGCAAAAATAAAACACAAATTTTTTATGTTTTTTTTTATTGCATATTTTTATAGTATTAAGAAAAAATAATTTATAAATTTGTTTACCTATTTAATAAGACCTTTTATTTAACATCTTTCAACACATATCTCCACTCATTTCTATCACCAACCACCACACATTACGTTTTTAATAAATTTTTCTTCTTCTTTAAATTAACTCTTATTTTAAAAGAAAACAATCAACTAAATAAAATAAAATTTTCCCAAGGCAATCAATTTATCCATCTATTTTTAGAAACCCCACCAAACTTATTGTTTCATTTTAATTCATTTTTTTTTTATTATTTTTTTTCGTTTTGCACTACACTTTATTAAATACGTTTAATGTACAACCATGAATCATATATTTTTTTATTACAAATTATAATATATAATATATAGCTCTTTTTTAACAATTCCAGTTTCATATTTTCTCCTACTACATTTTTCTTTTATTCTGTTTTTAAACACTTCTTTGGCAACCCTCACAATGGCTGCTCTTGCAACTCTTCTTCTTCATGAACATTTTGAGTTCTGCCACTCTTGCTCTATGTTCAATGTTCACATGAACATTCTGAGAACCGCCACTCTTGGTTAGTCAGTTTATGATGAACAAATTTCATTTTACACATCCTCTTCTATATATGATTCTTGTTACAAGTAGCTTCAGACGGAGCTAGAGCCAGAAATATTAGAAAGATTCTGAACCAGAACTTTTCGTTTTTCATTTTAAAATTTTTAATTTTTCATTTCCCATTTTCATTTTCATTTTTCATTTTAATTTTCCATTTTGCAATTTTCAATTTTCATTTTCTATTTTTAATTTTTCGTTTTTCATTTTTAGTTTTTTATTTTCCATTTTTCATTTTTTTTTTCCATTTTTCATTTTTAATTTTTAATTTTTAATTTTTAATTTTTAATTTTTAATTTTTAATTTTTAATTTTTAATTTTTAATTTTTAATTTTTAATTTTTAATTTTTAATTTTTAATTTTTAATTTTTAATTTTTAATTTTTAATTTTCAATTTTTAATTTTTAATTTTCAATTTTTAATTTTCAATTTTTAATTTTTAATTTTTAATTTTTAATTTTTAATTTTTAATTTTTAATTTTTAATTTTTAATTTTTAATTTTTAATTTTTAATTTTTAATTTTTAATTTTTAATTTTTAATTTTTAATTTTTAATTTTTAATTTTTAATTTTTAATTTTTAATTTTTAATTTTTAATTTTTAATTTTTAATTTTTAATTTTTAATTTTTAATTTTTAATTTTTAATTTTTAATTTTTTATTTTTAATTTTTAATTTTTAATTTTTAATTTTTAATTTTTAATTTTTAATTTTTAATTTTTAATTTTTAATTTTTAATTTTTAATTTTTAATTTTGAATTTTGAATTTTTAATTTTTAATTTTTAATTTTTAATTTTTAATTTTTAATTTTTAATTTTTAATTTTTAATTTTTAATTTTTAATTTTTAATTTTTAATTTTTAATTTTTAATTTTTAATTTTTAATTTTTAATTTTTAATTTTTAATTTTTAATTTTTAATTTTTAATTTTTAATTTTTAATTTTTAATTTTTAAATTTTGAATTTTGAATTTTGAATTTTGAATTTTGAATTTTTAATTTCTTTTTTTTAATTTTTAATTTTAAATTTTTAAATTTTAATTTTTAATTTTTAATATTTAACTTTCTATTTTTTTATTTTTTATTTTTATAAATTATTAATATTCAATTTTTCATTTTAGCGATAAAAAAATATGTGGTAGAACTTGCTTAGGGCAGTGGACACGTACAGTATTAATATCCGCACAACTGCAATGACTTGAAGAAGAACTACAACATATAAGTTAACAAAAGCGAGCTTTTAAAAATAAAACACGTTTTGTTTAGTTGAGTACTTGACTACAATTAACTTTAGTAGTCAGAAAATTTTATTTATAAAGTTATACAGTCCAATTCAAAATATTCCCAGGGAAATGAGTGCCCGGGGAATTAATTTTTCCCGAGAATAAATCCTCCTATTCTAAACAGGCGGGGAGAAGAATAATATGGGAGAGAGAATTTCGATTATTCGAAGACAGCTGTTTTGCTTCAGTTGTTTTGTTTTGTTTACAAATTTAAAAATTTTTGTGGAAATTAATAGTAAAATTTTTTTAAAATCTTTAATAAATTAAAATAAATACAAAAAATGTTCAGTGTAGCGTTTCTGATGGTAGCTGAAGCAGAAGAGCAGCAGCAGGACAAGACGGAGCAAAGCATGGCAAGAAGAAAGCGACGTGTTGCCAGCAACCTACTTGAATTGCCTGCTGAGTTTAATTTCCACTCCAAATTGCGCCATACCCGGCTTAGTTCCTCCTTGCTTCCTTTGAACATCCCGCATGCAACATCAAGGTTGGCTTGCATTGTGTTCAAAAGAACATGAATTTGTTTTTTTTTTTTTGTTTTTGTTGCTTTTGACCTGAAAGCAACAGTAATGCCATAATAATATTATTATACAAAATTTTTAATTATATATATTACTATTTTTCATAAAAATATTAAATACTTACATTTTTCGCAGCACTCCCTCTCAATTTTTTGGCGGAATTATTCCCAAGTTATTCTCCCTTTTATTGACATTCAGAATAGCTACTTTTTTCCCGGGGAAGAGATTCCCATTTTCGAAGTTCTTTTAGAATAAGGGTAAAGGGAAAAGAGAAAAAATTCCCGGGGAGATTTTATTAAGAATAGGGGAACAGGGAATAGGGAAAAAATTCCCAGGGAATTATTGAGAATTGGGCTGATAATTTTGTTAACTAATCAATACGTTTCGTGAGAACAAATAGTAGACATGTCGTCAGCATTAAAGTTTTAATTTATTATTGTCCATTACAACAATTTCGGGCATTCCAAAATTCAAAGGAATCTCCCTTAGAGGTTGCCTTAAATCTTCTGTTGCTCTTGATTTTAATATTCATTCCTGGGCATATTTGGTGAGTTTATCAATTCCCGTCAAAATAGACGTCTTTTCTGTTATGTAGATATCAATGTGAACAATTTGTCCCAGATATTGTTGGATCGGTGTCTCTAGAATATTTATGTTGTCAGGACGTCATATTTATTTTCCTTGCATATCTTACATAATTTGATAATTCTCTTTATTTTAGCTGTCATCTAAGGGAAGTAACATCGTTCTAGAAGTTGGGTTTTATTCTCATTAGCGTTTCGGTGTGCCCTGTTGTGTTCATTTATGATCTCAACCTCTTGATCTGTTTCATTGGGGATATCTGCTACCATTTTCCTTGTGTAAAAACTTTAAATTTGTAAAAATTCTTGGAATATATTTCTTGTGCCTTGCCAAGTATTTGGTCCGTGGTTTTTAAGCAATTCGTAACTGAGGGGTTTAAGTATTTACTCAGGATTTCCTTCAATCGTTCCTCGGTGAAGTTTGGTTCCAATATGATGTGGCGGTGATATGTTGGGAACACGATTTCGAATTCGTACCACCGTTTTTCATGTTGTTCTATTATTATTTGATTTTTGAACACGTTTATTGGCGCGTCAGTGAACTGGATGAGGTTTTAAGGCGAGCTTTGATTGCTATGTTGGGTAGCGATTGTTGAGTCCATCTGAAATACCTGTTGCGGCGGTCTAGATAATGCATCCGCAACGACATTAGTCCTGCCTGGTTTGTAGAATGTTTGTTGGTTAATGCGTATATGAGTTGTTGATGGTCCGTAAAGATTTCGACCTTTGCAGAGCCATAAAGATAGTTTCTCAATGCTTTGACTGACCCGATAATCGCGAGCGTCTCTTTTTCATTTGTCGCCTAATGTTCATCTACTCTATTAAGTGTCCTGGAAATGAATTTAATAGGTCTCCCATCTTCTTCTAATACCGCACCGATTGCGTAGTTTGATCCGTCTGTAGTAAGGTGAAACTCTTTATCGAAATTGGGGTATGTTAACATAACGTCTTCTGATATTAATGTATTTTTTATTTTATTAAATGCGTTTAAGGCATCATCACTCATTTTGATCTTTATTTTCTAGATATTCGTCCCTCCTACCCTCTTAAAAGCGTTGTTAATGGTTTTGCAAATTTGGCATTATCCTTTATAACGCGGCGATAAAACCCTGACATGCCTAGAAATGATTTCAAATCTTTTATTGTCTCGGGGATTGGGAATTTATCTATCATCGTTTCCACTTTCTTTGGGTTGGCTCGTATTCCCTTATCGGAAATTAAAAATCCCAAAAATTCTACTTCTGTTTTGAGAAACTCACATTTATCTAATTGTACTTTCATGTTGGCCGATTCTAGTGTGTGAAAAATCTTTTCGATATTATCAAAATGTGTCTTTTCGACACAATATCAGGAACTTTGTCCAAGTATGTAAGTTTTCCCTGTATCCTTCATCTATTCCCTGATCTACCCCCGAAATTTCCGCGTTTGGGTTTAGTATGTTCTCCACTACATTCCTACACTGCTCCCTACAAATTCTAGTTACTACGTTAATGATGTTTGCCTCAAATTGAGCGATTTGATTGATGGGAGGGATGTTGGGATTGTTGGGATTTAGTATAGGAGGGCGAATTAAATTCTCTGGGTTGGACAATATTTTTTTATTTTTCTAAATAGTTTATTTTTTTTAAATAAGTTCGACAGATTCAGTAAGGGTTGGTTTTAATAATTTTCTTTCTAAAATCTAAATTTATACGTTAGTGAATTTTCTGAGGTTTAAAGAGTGGTTCTTACGGTTTAATTAAAAATATTCAGTTTGACATAGATGGTATTTTGTAAAAATGTTCTTTAATTTAATTTAGGATTTGTTATTTTTAGGTAAATAAATTTTATTTGTAGAAAATATCTTAAAATAAGTGATTTTAATTTAATCAAAAATATCGAATTTAACATAAATGTTATTTTGTGAAGATTTACTTTAGGATTTATATTTTGTAGAAGGAATTTCTTTCAGTTTTGTTATAGTAAATTAATTTTAATATTAGTGCTATGTAGAAAATTTCTTTAATTTAAGTGATTTTAATTCGAAGGATTCAATTTAACATTTGTGAAAATTTAATTTAGAATTTGGATTTTTTTATAAAATTAACACTTTGTAGAAAAATTCTTTTAATTTAAATGATTTTAATTTAATTCAAAATATTCAATTTAAAATTTGTATTTTGGTGAAAAGGATTTATAAATTAACACTTTGTAGAGAATTTCTTTTAGTTCGAATGATTTTAAGGTTAACAAAAAGGTTTAATTCAAAAATAATAATGTGACTTACAGCCAAATTGTTGATTTCATTCTTGTTGGTGTAGGTAGATGCTGTCTTGATGATATTGATCCTGCTGTTGTTGGACTTCGTGATGGATGTTGTCTGGTAACTTGATGATGTTTATTGTTGTTGATATAATGTATCGTGTTGGTTTTATTTAGAGTTAAAAGTTTTTAGGTTTTACTTATTTTTATTTACTTTTAGTTGAAAATCACTCTTTCGGTGTACTGTTTTTATTGATTAATTTAAATTTCGTTTCAATTTGTAATTTTTTGAATGTTTTGTTAAAAATTGTCTTTATTTAAAGAGACTTTGAATTTGATTTTTGTTGCACTTCTTTAGTGTTGGAAGTTATGTTAGTTTTTTTTAGTTACACTTCTTTATATTAAAACTTTACACTTCTATATTTTTTTCACGTTGAAAATGTTTTTATTTTCTGTTGGGCGCCAGTTAAACATAAAACACGTTTTGTTTAGTTGAGTACTTGGCTACAATTAACTTTAGTATTCAGAAAATTTTATTTATAAAGTTATAATTTTGTTAACTAATCAATACGTTTCGTGAGAACAAATAGTAGACATGTCGTCAGCATAAAAGTTTAAATTTATTATTTTTTATTGCGACATACATTGTTGTGTGTGTTGCAATTGGGTCAACACACACATAGCAGAAAATGGCATGTGCAAAAATGTGCAACGCAGACGAAATCATTGGAGGAAATCACAAATAAATACTTTTTGTGTTAACTTATACAATCCCTGTAGTCAGCCTAGAACCGAATGTCTCTATGTCAACAGTATTTTCTCTAGCGACAATTGCAATAGCTGATAGCTCCTTTTATGAGCGAGCAGAGATATGTTAGAGACAACAGTTCTAGTGTATTTCTGGTGACATTGTCAACGGCCGCGTCAGTAGTTTGTTACTTCTATTATTTATTTTTGACAGTTGTTCTCTTTTTTTTTTGCATCAGTTTCTTTTGTCAAAAAATAAAAAAAATAATTGTGTTTTGTGTTTGTGAATATAAAAAGGTAATTAAAATTATTTTATATAAATAAATAAAGAAGTGTTATATAAAAATGGAAGATAGTGAAGATTTTATGGAGCATTTGAAAGATTTTGCTGTTCCGAAATTGACGTTGCGGGATAAACTGAAAAAGTGGTAAACTGAAACAGCTCCTTCTAGAAAATATTTGGAGAAGCTGTTATCAATGAAGAAGGCCTAGATGTTTCACTCTCTAGAGAAACTTTGCTGGGCAAAAGAACACAGAAACGTCTCCCATTGAAGCTACTGACATATTCGAATTGAAACGCAGTTAAGAAAAGTTAAACCAAGAATCATATATAATAGAGGATCTGCAAACCATGATTTTGTGACAAGAAAACTGACAACGCAAGAGTGGATGAGATGGGAACCAACATCGAACAGAGAAATGCGACATAGCAAAATGAATCTGGAAGCAAATTGCGTGACATACATTGTTTGTGTCACAAGGTTAAGATAAAAATTTTAAGATAATTTAAATTTATATTTTAAACATAGCAATTTATGTATTTGTTTAACTCTGTGTTGTTATGACTTATGTATTGTGAAATTTTTCATTTATATTTAAAAATTTGATGTGTTTTGATTAATTTGATTTATAATAATCAAAATTGATTTCATATTAAGAAAAAAAGAAGCAATAACAATAAAATCCCTTTTTGAATTTGTTTGAGGAGCTAATAAATGAAAAAAAATTAAAACTAAAAATTTTATTAACAAATAGTTGATATATAATTGTTAAAAAAAATAAGTTAACATAAAAATTTATGTCATTGTCTTTAAAATAAACATAATTAAATTTGCTTTTAATTTAAAATGTTATTGTCTTTCATTTAATAATTTAATAATACATTAGTTGACATAAAAAATTATGTCATTGTCATTGGAAAATACTTAAGAACAATAAATAATAAAAATAAAAAAAGGTAAACCTTTAATAAACTTAAATACATAATACTTAATACATAATTGCATTGAAAAGGAAAAAGAAGTTAACATAAAAATTTATGTTATTGTCGTGAAAAGAAACACTTATTTTAATTTGGTAATTTGTTAAATTTTTTATTTTCCTTCATTTGTTGCCTCTTATTAACAATCAAGGTATTTACTAATGTTTTAGAGTTATTATATAACAAAACAGTTATATAAAAATCTAAAACTGCTTTCCTATGTAATCTGCAGGGATCGGTTTCATCGAACCATCCAGAGAATTCCTTCGATGTAGCCAGAATCCGATGGATTTCATTTATTAAACTATGTCGTAAGTTTATGTTGTGGTAATTTTTCATGAAGAAGTTCGTGTAAATAGAGAAGAACTTTTTAGATATATCTGAATAATACTTAGATAATAGAATC
Source organism: Cordilura impudica (assembly GCA_963682025.1). Classification (NCBI taxonomy): domain Eukaryota; kingdom Metazoa; phylum Arthropoda; class Insecta; order Diptera; family Scathophagidae; genus Cordilura; species Cordilura impudica. The sequence goes on from OY821518.1 coordinate 185,861,595, forward strand.
CATATATCAATTCTCTTAAAATTTTTATCTTAACCTTGTGACAAACAATGTATGTCACACAATTTGCTTCCAGATTCACATTTCTATGTCGCAATTCTCTGTCCGAGGTTGGTTCCCATCTCTTCCCTCTTGTTCATGTCATGGTTTGCACTTCCTCTATTATACATATATGATTCTTGGATAAAGTACAAAGGAACTGTCATAGTTGGAGCTTTTGTGAATTATTGCTTTATTTCATGGAAAGAACCCAATAATATTTGTTGTATGAAATTTTATATTCCTATAAAAATTGAAAGATAAAAAAAGTAGATGAAAATTATGTTGAAGGACGACGATTGTTGGTTTTAGACAGTTTTTACCAAGAAGCCGTAACTTCTTGTGAGCTAGGTATTTTTAAAACAAATCTAGTTTAGGTGAAAGAGAAAAATTTTTGATAAAAGACGTTCAGTTCAAAAAAAATTTTGTTTTTGTTACTAAAAATTAGTATAAACATTAATAATGGTGAATTAAAAAACTGCGTTACAAATTTTCTACAAAACTTTTATCCAAAATGGGTTAATACTAAAAATTGCATTTCTTTAATATTATAAATTGTACCTTTTTTATATTTTTTTCAGTTAATCCAAAGTGGTCTTATAGGTACAATAATTTTTCCAAAAAATTCTTTTCGATAAAACCATTAATAAAATAAACTTTTTTTGCCAATAATTGTTATATCAACTTTCAATAACGCACCTGACACGATTTTGAGAGCTGCTTCTCAGCGGCAAAAAAGAAATATTTTAAGCAAAAGAGCCGAAACAACTCTAAAGGCAACGTGCAACACACGAAAATATTACAGAAACATAATTTTCAACTCCTTAAAATTAATTACAATTACTATATTTAAAACGATTATTTTATTAACTTAATATTTAAAATGTTATATAATATTTAGAAAGGTTTAGCCAGCCTTGAATTATATGAGCCCTGAAAAAAGACTGTTCTATACAATTTATAGTTGTTATATACTTTTAACTGTGAATAATTTTTTGTTAATTAAAAATAACACTATGTCACAAAATAGAAAAAATTGCATGCACTTTTGAAGAGACCTAGTATAGGTTGTAGGCCTTGTTGAGTAGATCATTTGTCCATTTTTAGAATTTTGAATACACCCTCAAAATCTGAAGTTATGTACAAAAAACTTTTTTTTAGGACTTTATGGACTTAAATATTTTTAACTTTTTCAGATGTGGGTCGATCTTAAATTTTTAAACGGTTTTGGAAAGACGACTAACTAAGCTTTCCAAATATATATATAAGTTTATACTTTAAGAAAAACCCATGTGGAAATAATACCCCAAATATTTCAAATTTCCAGTTTTTTGGTGAGCTTTTTCAACTTTGGCGCCTTTTTTTTCCTAGACATTGTTTGGGAACATATGCTTTTATTATTTTTATTTGAAAGCACATTTAGTCGTGAGTAAACTGACACCTTGTTTTTTAAAATTGGTTAATAATTGTTAATGTAACAATATTTTTATTTAATTATACAGATAAAGTTTTTCCTAGTATATGCTATGTATATAAACTGTTTTATATGCAAACATTTTTACAGTTATTTTTTACACTTGAATTATCCTATATATAGTTAAGTCTCTTTTATTAAAAAATAATAAATCTTTATCAATAAGCATTTGATTTAAAAAAAACAAGGTGTCAATTTACTCATTACTAAATGTGCTTTCAAATAAAAATAATAAAAACATATGTACCCAAACAATGTCTAGGAAAAAAAAGGCGCCTAAGTTGAAAAAGCTCACCAAAAAACTGGAAATTTGAAATATTTGGGGTATTATTTCCACATGGGTTTGTTAAAACTATAAATATATATATATATATTTGGAAAGCTTAGTTAGTCATCTTTCCAAAACCGTTTAAAAATTTAAAATCGACCCACAACTGAAAAAGTTAAAAATATTTAAGTCCATAAAGCCCTAAAAAAACGTTTTTTGGACATAACTTCAGATTTTGAGGGTGTATTCAAAATTTTAAAAATGGACAAATGATCTACTCAACAAGGCCCACAACCTACACTACGTCTCTTCAAAAGTGCATATTGACTGTAACACCGTGTAATTAAAGGTTTAGCCAGCCTCGAAGAAAATGAGCATACATATGTGTTTAATTGTATTGCCCCACCCCTTATAAAATTGTAGACCACGGTCACCAAAATGCCCCAGTAAATCTTTGGTTCAAAGGTCTCCATATGATCGCAAAAGAACTACCTCGTCAATAGTGCTAAAGTCGACTGGTAGATTTTCAATGAGAAGCCTATGTTATATGTCAATAGGCGATTACTTTGGTTGGGATATACTTGGTCAGTAGTACTAGTGACAATGTCACTAGTAAAACACTACAATTTCACTATTGGCATTTACTGCACGGAACATATCTTAAGGAACCCAACAAACACACTGAAAAATTACGTGTGTGAAGTTATCCATAAAAAGTTATCCATAGAATTTTAAGTGGAACGCGTGTGGAATATGTTTTATATTTTTATTAAATTGATAAAAAAAAAAAAAGCAAATACTAATATAAAAAATGATAAAAAGAAACATCTGTAGCGATTCTTAAACAGTTTTACATAAATTAAAACCAAAATAAAGAAATTTAATATGAAATTGAGAAAGTGCGAGTGTACTATAGAGTTCGAATCTAACTCTCTTTACGAACGGTTGTGTAAAAAATCAAAGCGCTTAGAGTACAACTATTTAATATTAATAACAAGTGTATATTTTTGTTTTTGCAATTGCCTATTCTTGATCTCATTTGAACTCACGTGGTAGACAATCCAGCATAAAACAGGAATAAAAATTTTGCGATGGCCCGAGGGGCCAAATCTTCATCAAAAAGAAAGCTTGTGAATAAGAAGATGACAAAACTTCCTCCGGGTTTTGTTAACCCGAACATGGCGTCAACTTCAAGCAACAGATTTAGCCTGCTTGCTGGCCTCAATGATATGGACGTAACTCCCGTATCAAATATTAACGATGTTAAGGAACACAAACCTCCACCCATTGTTGTAGAAGCTAACGCTTCATTTACAGAAATACAAAAGCTGCTTGGTAAGGATTGCATTTTCAAACGTACTTCAATTGGTACCAAAACTTTTGGTCCTAGTAATAAAATGTACGAATGCTACAAGCAAATACTTAAAGAGAATAAGATGGAGTTTCATTCTTATGGCTCCAAAGAAAATAGGTTATACACCACCTTTTTACACGGTTTATCCCGTATAAGTTCTGAGGAAATCTCCAAGGAGCTAAAAAAACTACAACCTTTCCCCCTCTTCCGTAACTGAAATAGTCACCAAATTCAGTTCAAACAATAATGCAGTTTATAAAGTTCAATTTGTTCGTAAAAATTTTAATCCAACTGCTTTAAAAAATGTACGAACAATTTCTAATATTATAATTTCTTGGAAAAAATACAAATCGAAATCCAAGAACAAACCAACTCAATGCTGGAACTGCTTGATGTGTGGCCATGGCGGTGAACATTGCCATCGAAGTGCTGCGTGTATGATATGTGCAGAACAACATCATACAAGTGTGTGTTCGTTTAACACAAATGAAAAAAGACCAGCTGTTTTTACATGATTTAATTGCAAAAAAACAAGGAAAAGAGAGAACTGATCACTCTGCAAACGATATCAACTGTCCGTTACGTTCTCTCTATTTGGAAACTAGAACAAGAGTTACTTCTAAAAGTCCGAATAAAAGCAGACAACAACAAAATAACTCATTTCAATTTAATGTGGGAGATTTTCCTAATTTAAGAAACAACAACACAAACTGTAACAACAACATCAATAATAACAGCAAAGCTACATATGCTAATCAGCTGAAAACAAACAACGATTTATTTAGCATTGATGAGCTTTTTGATATTTTCACTACAGCTATGGATGATTTGCATAGGTGCACTTCAAAAGTACAACCAATCAAAGTTGTAATGTCAATGGTAAAATACGCCCATGGATTATACTAATAATTTAAACGAATTCAAAATGCTTCACTTGAATGCTAATGGCATTTCAAACTTTTCTAAATTAAAACAATTTGAAAAACTAATTGAAAGAGAAAATATTAAAATAGCGTCTTTGAATGATACATTTTTTTCAGAAAATCATAGACCCTATTTCAAAAATTATTATTTATATAGAAGTGAGAGAACAGTTGCAAGAGGAGGAGGAGTAGCTCTGTTAATTCATAAATCTATCTCATAAAAACCTCTTTATATCAAACACTTCATCAATCGAAAACATCTCAATTGAAGTTATTATAAATAATAGACCTATAGTTGTATCTTCGTTATATTCACCAAGATATACCCATAACTTCTGTGCTGATATCTTGAACATAACACCTTCCAAAGGAACCCCATCAACACAATCGCGAAGCATCCACAGTCGATCTTATTTTCAGCAATACCGATTTAAATATAGACGTAAAGACAATGGATTACGAAATACCATGAGACCATCGCCCCATTATGTGTACACTTAAAAGATCAGTGGCCTCGCAGGTTGACCTCAACTATTATGATTACAGTGCAACCAACTGGAACATTTATATGAATTTTTTAGAAAATAAAATCACGTTAAATTCGGATATATACAATACCAAGGTAGTAATTGATCAGGAATTACAAAAATTTATAAATGTAGTTTTCAAAGCAAGGGATGCGTCTACACCTAAAATAACACAACAAAATAATTACACATTACCAGAAAGTACGGTGAAATATATTAAACTAAGAAGAAGCTTTAAAAGGAAAAGTCAACGATCTTCAAATATAACCGAGCAAACTTTTTATAATCAATGTAATAAGTTTCTAACTAACATGATTGATAAAAGTATTAATTCGGAACGCAATAAGAAATGGTGTCAATTATTATCCAATTTAAAACCAGGTGATAAATCATTTTGGAGAATAAGCAGGAACTTGCGAGGAAAAGGAAAAAATCAAATATCTCACCTTGAGGTTGGAAATACAAGGATAACATCTGATAAGGGCAAGGCTGAAGTCCTGGCAAATACATTTGTCAAAGCAAATAACCTCACTTCGAATTACAACCACTCAGCGGATATAGTAATAAATACAACAGTAAATAATTTTAAGAAGGAAAATCCCAGTTCTGATCAGCAATTTATACATCACTAGAAGAAGTAATGAATATTGTCTCATTAATAAAACCCTCAAAATCTCCTGGTTTTGACAATGTTCCCAACCTGCTCTTAAATAAACTACCACTCAAAGCTCTAAAATTACTGGTTATAATATTTAACAGCTGCATCAAACTCAACTATTTCCCAAACCATTTCAAAACTGCTAAGGTTATAGCCATAAACAAACCCAGTAAGCCAAAAAATAACCCAAATAGCAACCTATTTAGTTTATTAAGGAACTTAGGTAAAATATTTGAAAAAATACTACATTCTCGTCTTAGTGAATTTGTAATGACCAATTCTATTGTTGCTAAAGAACAATTTGGATTTAAAAAAGGGCATAGCACTACTCACCAAATCAACAGAATTAAAAATCAAATAATCACCAATAAAAACAATAAACGTTCAACGGGTCTAATATTGTTAGATATTGAAGAAGCGTTTGACACCGTTTGGCACAATGGCCTAGTATTTAAACTTCTTGATGCAAATATACCAAAATATTTATGCAAACTTATTTCAGATTTCATTCACGGCAGAAGCTTTAAAGTTGCGATTAATAATGAAACATCATCTCCAAAAACCATTACCACAGGGTTACCTCAAGGATCCATTGCTTTACTCGATATATACATCCGATTTCAAAGTCCCGAAATATATGAAAATTGCTTACTACGCAGATGATACTGCGTTAATTTCTTCAAACAAACTTACAAGTGCACTCCTGAAGAAAATGGAAAAGGGACTTGTTAATTGCAGTAAATATTTTCACAAATGGAAAATCAAAATTAATCCAAACAAGACCCAAGCAATTATTTTTCCGTTCAACAAATCTCCCAAAAGACTGCCAAGACGTCATCTTCATATTGGAAATAATACCATAAATGTACTTAATCATGTCAAATATCTCGGAGTTGTCTTGGACAAAAAGCTTACTTTTAAACATCATATTGTGGCTACGTGCCAAAAAGCCATAAAATCATTTAAAGCATAATGGCCACTTCTAAATAGAAGGTCATTTATAAACCCCAAAAACAAAAATCTCCTCTTCAAAAGTGTTATAAGGCCAATATTAACATACGCGTCTCCTATTTGGAGTGACGCTGCCAACTGCCACCTAAAACGATTACAAATTATACAAAACAAATGTCTTAAAATGATAAATAAAAAGCCCTGGAGGTATCCTACAAATCTTCTTCATGAAGAAACAGGTTATGAAAAAATTATCGATTTCATAACAAGGATTAACAATAATTACTTTGCCAAAATTGAAAATTCGTCTTACCCACTGATAAGAGAATGTAGAGAAATAACGTAAAATTAAAAAAAAATCACCAAATCTATTATTTCTAATAAACCTTCTATAAGCATATAAATATTTTCAGATAGCATTTGAATTTATTAAATCATATAAAGGTTTTTTTCCTCCCATTTTCCTTTAAAAATCATTAAAAAATAATATAAAAACTATTTAATATCTTTAGATCCTATGTATTATTTGTTGCAATATCTATATGTAAAGATAAGATCCCATATGTAAATATCAAATTTGTTTAAAATATGTAAATAAAGGAAGAATATATAATTGAATTGAAAATTGAGTGTACTATAGAGTTGTGTTTTTAAAATTTATTTTTCTAAGATCTCCCGATGATTTGAAAAATGAGACGTATACTGTTGGACAGCACATAAGCCCACGAATATATTGATGTATGACCCATGCGGCGCATTTTTCCAGAAGTCTTACAATAAGGCTTTGAATGCAAACCAGAAAATTACTTTATTACTATTTTTTTCAACTTTAAATTAACTTTCTGCATCTCCTCCTTATTAGCACACGAACAAACTGATATATGTCCCATGCGGGGCATTTTCCAGAACTCTTGCAATTACCCTTGGACGTCCACCATGTAAAAGCTGCGTCCGCAGCGATCGCTAGGGCATTTTCAAAATTTAACCTGGGCATGGTATTGATCCAAGAACCCTGGCACTATAAGGGTGCAATCAGAGGTCTAAGCTGCGGCAGCGGCAAGGTAATATGGGACAGTAAAAATACGTCGCCCAGAGCATGCATACTAATTAGTAAAGATATTAACTACACTTGTCTTACAGAATTCATGACGCGGGACTTGGTCCCTATCCAAGCCCTCATCAACATCGAGGGCAGAAAAAGGGTCATAGTGGTGGCATCAGCTTACTTTCCGGGAGATGAAACTTCAACACCACCGGCAGAGGTACGGCGGCTAGTGGACTTCTGCAGAAGGCAAAACTTGCAGCTCTTACTGGGGTGCGATGCCAACGCACATAACACAATATGGGGCAGCAACAACACAAACTATCGAGGTGAGTACCTATTAGAATTTTTAATAACATCCAACCTAGAAGTACTAAATGAGGGAAATAAACCTACATTCGTTACAAGGGTAAGAGAGGAGGTCTTAGACATTACGGTAGCCAGTCCAAGCTTAGCTAGGATTACGAGAAATTGGAAGGTATCAGATGAGGAATCATTATCAGACCATAAAATAATTGAATTTTCGCTAGAGGGCCTAAGTATTCAGGCAACTTCATATAGAAATCCAAGAAAAACAAATTGGGTGAGGTATAATGAAATCCTAGGCTACAATCTACAAGGCATAACACTGAGTAAACGCATACGGAATCAGTATGAGCTCGATGACAGTGTGACCCAATTGAAAGGGGCCCTGTTGGATGCCTATCTTTGTAGCTGCCCCGAGAAACCGAGGGGCAAGGAGAAGGACGCAGTTTGGTGGAACGAAAATCTCTCCACACTCAGAACCGAAGTTCGTAGGCTCGGCAATAAGGCAAAGCGTAACGGGCAGTGGGAGCTTTATAGGGCCAAACTTACTGCATATAACAAAGAAATAAGGAAAGCTAAAAGAATTAGCTTTAGAAAATTTTGTGAAAATATGGAATCTCTTCCGGAAGCGGCAAGGCTTCACAGAACATTTGCGAAATGCGGACCAGAACTAACAATGTCACTTAGGAAAGAAGACGGTAGTTACACGAAAAATGGCCAAGAAAGGGCAGAGTTGTTATTAAAGACATACTTTCCAGGAAGTGTGGCAGTAGACAACGAACGGTCAAGTAACAATCCAAGAAACCCTAGTCGGGAAAATAGACAAATAGCAAACGAAAATTTGTTCAAGGGCAAGACTAGAATGGGCTTTAGGCACCTTTCAACCCTACAAGTCCCCTGGAACGGATGGTATTTTTCCTGCCTTATTACAAAAGGGCTTAAAGGGAATTTTACCGTTCTTAATGAATATCGGGCGGAGTAGCTTGGCCTTAGGGTACATACCAGAGGCATGGAGGAGGGCAAAAGTGGTGTTCATACCCAAAGTGGGGAAAAAAGACACTGCACATCCAAAATCCTTCAGACCAATAAGCCTAACATCTTTCATGTTAAAGACACTTGAAAAAGCAGTGGATAACTATTTAAGATGTGGGATATTACAACAGTTGCCGTTGCATCCAAACCAGCATGCGTATAGAGCGGGCAAATCAACAGAGACCGCTCTTACCAAACTAGTGGGCACTATTCAAAAATCACTAGATGAGAAGGAAATAGCAGTTTGTGCCTTCCTAGATATAGAAGGAGCCTTTGATAATACTTCACATGATGTAATAGAAAGGGCATTAAACCGAAAAGGAGTACACTCAGTGATATCAAGATGGATGGTAGAAGTTCTCAACACAAGATCAGCAGAAACACTAGCAGAAGGGGAAACCTTAGCCGTCAACACAACCAGAGGATGTCCACAGGGAGAGGTTCTTTCGCCTCTAATGTGGAGTCTGGTTGTGGACGAACTACTAGTGGAACTGTCAGAAGCAGGTATAGAATGTCAAGGCTATGCGGACGATATAGTCATAATAGCAAGAGGCAAATTCGAGGAAACCCTCTGTGACATTGTCAAAAGAGGGCTGAGAATTATCAATCAATGGTGTAGGGCAACAGAACTGAACATCAATCCGACAAAGACCACTATTGTACCATTTACCAGGAAAAGAAAACTTCCAAGATGGAAGGCAATTCAAATTCTGGGAGAAGTCATCGAACCCAGGACAGAAGTGAAATATCTAGGCATAATACTAGACAGCAAGTTAACATGGAAGGCACACGTCAACCATATTACAGAGAAAGCCAAGCGTGCTACAATGATATGTAGAAGGGTAGCGGGTAGAACCTGGGGATGTAAACCCAGCATCCTACACTGGATGTACTCCATGATGGTCCGTCCAATCGTGACCTATGGAGCTATTGCGTGGGCCAAAAGGACGGAGCTAAAATCAACTCAAATGGAGTTAAGTAGAATACAAAGACTAGCGTGTATTGGAATAACGGGTGCAATGAGGACGTCCCCAACGGCATCACTTGAAGTACTCTTGGATCAGAGCCCACTGCATATAGTGGTGCAAAAGAAAGCCCTGGCAACGGCAATCAGGATAAAGGGGGATAAACCTATATCCAGGCTTTATGAAGGGCAATGGAACCAAATAAGTCAGGTTAAAGATTACTCCCTCCAGATGGCAAGATAGATGGGACAGAAGTGACAATGGACGGGTTACATACTCCTTCATTCACGATGTGACGTTCGTGGCGAAACGTCCAGACTTTGGCTTTAGCCTGAGTATGGGCTTTTTGCTTACGGGCCATGGGTCGTTTAATGCATTTTTGTATAAAAGAGCTTTGGCTAATACGCCTGAGTGTGACTGTGGACCTTTTACCGAGGACTGGTTTCATATTTTGTGCATATGCACATTCTACTCGGACATACGGGACCTAGATTCTCTAGGTGTCGTATTGACGGACGATGGTTGTGATGTCAGTGGTGTGCTTGTGAATGATGAGAGAGTGCGTTGTATGAATGAGTTTGCGTGTGAAGTCTTCAAAAGAAGACGTTTAAGAAGGGTTTGACCGCACACGTGTGTTTACATCCACAGGATGTACGCATTCGTGTGTACCCAAGACCTTCTAGAAGGCCTTAGTTGTGTACCTATACACTCACCCACAGGGTGGGTTTATGGGTGTGGGACTAAGGCCTTCGAATGGCCACCAGTCCATAGCTGTTTGGAGCCATACTGGTAGTAGCTTTGCTACGAAGTCTGACCGGAGGCTATATATTTATATATATATCTGGTACCACGGGAAGTCAGAGCCCCTGGAATCTTTGATTCCAGCTGACTTGCGGGTACGGCCCCTCGGGGAGTATCGTGGTGGCTGTGGTTTATACCCAAATCGCGGGGAGAGCATAGCTCGATGTGGAGTTGCATTCAACCGGGTGCTGTGACCCTAGAACAGCAGAGGTGTGTAAGGTAGGCCTCGACTCCCCACCAAGGAGTGGGATTTGTTGCCCAAATGCACAAATCTTGAATTGGTACCGGAGTGTAGTTAACTACACAATGGGGCGGTGGTCGGCGCATATTCCGATCCAGTGTTCAGAGCACCGTGAGGTTATGTCAACGAGACGGGTACTCACGTTAAACACAAGAGACTTCCCTCCAAGATTGTCCAATGGACAGGATGGAGAAGAAATACGATTTCAGGAAAAACTTTGTTACAAAACTTAGTAACAAAAAGGAATGGAGTAGTTTGAGCACAGCATATTCTCTTAAGGAGAATACGATCAAATGGTACACGGACGGGTCAAAGATCGGAAATGGAACAGGGGCGGGAGTCTTTGGGCCTAGAACCAAATACTACGAATCAATGGGAATGCACACGAGTATTTTCCAGGCGGAAATTTATGCCATCGATAGATGTGCACACATTAACTTAAATAGAAAGTACAAAAGATAGGACATAACCATATTATCAGATAGTCAAGCTGCTATTCGAGCACTAGGCTCCTATGTAGTAAACTCTCAGTTAATATGGGACCGTCTGCAAAGACTGAATGAGCTAGGCAGACACAATAAGGTCAGCCTCTGTTGGGTCCCAGGACATATTCGGATTCAAGGAAATGAGCAAGCGGATGAGCTTGCCAGAAAGGGAGCTACCACAAAACTAATGGGGCCGGAACCGTTTTGTGGAATAGGAAAAGGAGCATGGGAAGGCGTACTCAAAGAATGTGAGAATCATATCAGACAGGAGCTTTTCTCGAGCGACTTGGGCTTAAGGCAATCAAAACTACTGCAACGGTAAGAGATTTGAGTCATGTATCGGACTATCGAAGAACGGACTGAGAATATTAACCGGGATTCTAACCGGTCACTGTAGGCTCAGGGAGCATCTGAGCAGGTTAGGAATTGAAGCGAACCCCAAGTGCAGATTTTGCGATGATCAGCGGAGCACATACTGGGGGATTGTGGAGCTTTAATGCATAAGAGGAAAAAGTACCTGGGTTCTTTCCAAATACCAGGGATCGAAGTAAAATCACTGGAACCAACCCACATCCTCGAATTTCTGAGGGCTTCGGGATTGGGTGAGATTTTATAGGAACAACTATTAGCAGAGGGCAGTACAATAGATCATTTGGTCGCAGTACTTTCGTCACCTCTTTTATACAATACATACAATACATACCCTTGGAAGATATCCATAAAATTAAAATTGGCTTTTTTTTAATTAAAGTGAAAATTCCCAAGCTCTAACGATGAGTTGGACAACAAACCATATACTCCTTATGAGCACACGAACAAACTGATATATGTCCCATGCGGGGCATTTGTCCAGAACTCCTGCAATAGGCCCGTGGATGGTGTCCATAAAATTAAAATTGGCTTTTTTTAATTAAAAGTGAAAATTCCCAAGCTCTCCCAATGAGATGGACAACAAACCATATACCAATAGACTCCTTATGAGCACACGAACAAACTGATATATGTCCCATGCGGGGCATTTTTCCAGAACTTCTGCAATAGGCCCGTGGATGGTGTCCATAAAATTAAAATTGGCTTTTTTTCTATATTAAATGAAGAAATAGCCGCATTTGTCATTGCGTGTGAAACATCGGTGCAAATTCGTTTTGTGACTGTGATGCCAAAACAGCTTCTGCAATTGGTAGAGCAATTTTATGTTCAAATGCATTTCCAATTAGTGCATAATAAAATACTCGTTTAGAAGATTGTTCCAGTTTTCGCACCAACGACCCCATACAATCTAAAAATAGTGTATTTCTATTCATTTTCAGTACTTTAGCCTTATCTGCGAGAAGAGCGCGGACAGGATCTGCTGACCATAGGGTGGGAAATTTTTTGTATGTAGCTTTTACATATATGTATCTTTTTTCGTACGATATAGATCCATTATTGGATCTTTATCTTTATCTAATCGTGATTGGGCCTGGCTTCTAATTTTTCGTGCAGTACACTTCACCACTTCTTCAGATGGATTGCCAACTTTATCTAATTCAATTGTTTTTAAAAACTGCTCATTATAATGTTTTATTGCTGGTTTGTAGAGTAACTGACTGTTTTGCTATCCTTTTTATGCCTCTTTGTTGCACCTTACATTGTGAATTAGCCGGGTGACATACAAACTTTTTGTTTCGAAATGCAGTAATGATTTTAGTTTTTTTACTTAGTTCAAATCTGTATTTGCAACAGTGGTCTTGGAAGGCACAACGGGCGTAAAAACGTAACATTTTTTTGTTTCGTTTAAACTTTTAAAATTTACTACACAGACATTATTAAATTGTTTATATTTTTCCCGCACGATATCATATAACCTAATTTTTTTTGAATACGGTGAATTAGGATTTGTAGCATTTTCAAATTCGTCGTTATTTATACAGAACTCTCTGCATCTTCAATAATACACTTTTGATATTCTTCATTTTTACTAGGTGAATTTATTATTTTACTATTTGCATTTGACTTCTTATAATAGCTATACCGATAATGAATGAATTTCTTAACTTTTATTTCATTATTATCGTATTCACTTTTTTCAAGTTAAATGATTTGTCTGAAATATTTTGAAATTCGTTTTCACTGTCAATTGTTGTATTTTGAGACATACAGGAATTTACACATTTGTTATCATATTGTTCAGAATTGATATAAATATTTTCTTCTGAGCTATTTTGATCAACTTTTAAGATTTCTATACAAACATCTCCAGTTTCAATTTCGTCCTTTTTTATACCCTCCACTCCAGTGTGCAGAGGGTATATATAAGTTTGTCATTCCGTTTGTAATAATTAGAAAAAAAATTTTGGACCCCATAAAATATATATATTTGTGATCCTTATAACAACCGGAGTTGATATAGCGATGTCCGTCTGTCCGTATGTCCGTCTGTCCGTCTGTGGAAATCACGATGACGGCATCAATCGGGCAGCTAGGGTGCTCGTTGAATAAAAAATGATTCATTAACATCCTGAAAAGTTTGCTATTTAAAATCGTTCAAATCGGTCGATTAGGGCCCGAGATTTGAATGAAGAACTAAAACAAGTCTTGAAAAAATATAATTTTCTATGTTGTTCTTGTCACGATCACGCCCTGAATAGTGCAGCTACAGTGATCATTTTTAGTGAGAATGATTCACAAAATTCATGAGAAGATTTCTATTTCAAAAATCATTAAAATCGGTGGAACTGGTCCAGGGAAATGTCTGAAGAAGTAAAAAAAAATTAAAAATATGATGTTTCTATATTGTTCTTGTTGTTATTCTAAATGTTGTGTTGTTGTCATAGCTGGACTTGTTGTTTTTGTGGTCGTTCTGGTAATAATATAATAAAAACTAACCCTTTCTACATTTTTTATTAACTCTGGTAGAAAAATTTAAAAGTTTCCATTGTTTTGGCGTCACTCCAAAAATTTGTTAGATCATTTCTGTTATTACTACGAGCCTGCCTGCAAAATTTGGCTCACGGGAAATTGGTTAAAATCGATCCAAAATTTTTTCGACAAGCAGACACTACGAGTTAATATAAAGGGAGTAAAAATTCACCAACATCTAAAGCAAATAATGCTAAAATACCTACTTGTTAATAAAAAAAAAACAATGTAAATATAGCAAAAAAAAATTTATGTATAAATTTATTTATAAATTTATATAAACATATTAAATAATACAAATAATATACATATATTATATATGTATATCCATAACAACTGCATGTTAGAAATAAGTCGGTATATTATTTTATTTACATAAAATTCTGCAATATTTTGTTGTGGGGAAAATACATTTCTTTTGCATTAACAGAGTGTCACTTCATTCTGCTCAGCGTGACTATGCCACAGTAGATGGCGCCACAATTTTTGCTTGTTTTAATTAGCTTTGCAATAGTTTTTTCTATTTTAACATGAATGTTAATATTTTCAACTGGATATCATACAGAACAATGTTAAGAGTATACACGGGCTGGTCTTTTATTATTTCATACGTCTTTTCATTATTCTTTTACAAATATGAACATAAGTTTGGCATATTAACTTTTTGTTGTCTTTACAAAATAGAGTTACCGAGTTCATCAATGAGTTTTTTGCTTTCAAAACAGTTCTACATAGTTATATAGAATTATTATTCTGCTTTACCTACAAAATATCTGATTGCGATTACATCAAATTTTTAAAAATTGTTTATAATTACTAAAGCATTATTATTCACATAAATACAAAATTGCACTTTTTAAATTTTCCATTCAAATTTAAGAAAATATCAATTCTAAAAACTGGAATTAAAAATTTCCAATTATAAATTACAATTAATTGAATTTCAGAAAATCGTATCAAAACGTCGGAAATTATAATTTTAAATTTAGAAGACATCAATTGCATCTTTAATATATAAATTTTATTCGTTAAACACAAATTGAAATTCCAAAAACAAACACCAAATACCTATGTTTGCATTTAAAAAATGTTTCCATTTAAAAAAAATATTGACATTCAGGAGAAATTAATAGCTTTTCAGTACCGCGATTCAGTAACTTCTTTTAACGATAGTCGAATCGTTAAAAAAGAAAATTGCAAAATTATCAGTAAAATTTTTAAACGATATTCGCTATTGTTAAAGTCAGCTGTTGTTGTTATCTAAACGACAACCATTTTTGTGTTGTTTATTCAATCGATAAAAACTTAAATTTTTAGGTTGAAATGTCGTCATACATAAATAAAAATCATAAAATAGTGAAAATATTTTGCTTTAATTAAAAAACTTTTTTATATAAATAAAAAAATTAAATAGCATATTCAACTCATTATTACATTTTCAAATAAATAAACAGAAATATTAGTAAACAAAATAAAGATATTAAACATAAACATAAAATCATCCTGTCAAACACGAAGTAATTAGTTTTTTTCTATTCTTCTTTGCGTTTTTCGCTTATTTTGACAGAGATGCCACTCGTTTACAATTTAAATAAATAGAAAAATAGATTTGTCGACTGTCGTTAAGATGTATGTACTTAGTGAATCACTTAATCCTTAGTGCAAACAACAATAGCTGTCGATATATTTTGCGATTGTCGGATCGTTGAAATTTACAGAATCACACTACAGAAAACATTAATTTAAATTCAATGAATTTTAGAAAACGTCAAATGATATTTAAGAATTGCGAACATAAAAACTGTTACATAAATAAACGCAATTTGATGAGCATGTTATTTTTTATATATAAATTTTCACAATTTTTTTTGGATGAAAATTTGGAGTTTTTCAGAAAATAAAGAGAACAAATTATTTTATTTAAAATGTTTGGGACATTTGGTTTTTTGCGTTTGGCATCCCTTATTTGAATATTTATTATTATAAATTTATTCTCTATGTTTTTCAAATATGGCAATATTTTAATAAAAAAATTGAGAGTTTTTTTTTTTTTGGTTATTATTTTGTTACTCCATCCGACCTATATGGCCGCAATGAAGAAATATTTGGCCAGTTAAAAGAAACTATACAGCCATCTCCAATTAGCACGATTTAATGCACATAGCCACCCTACACAACCATTACCTTTGCAATGGAGGTTAGGGCGAGCTATTTAATTAGCAAACACTAAATTAAAAGAGAAGTTATGTCATATAACCGGACACGCATGCATATAGGTATATAACCTAAATGCAAACACCGAAATAAATCAGAAATAATTGAAAAGACGAAAACCAACCCAAAGAATTTGTTGAAATAATGTGGTATTAGGTTTAGCAAATTGTTTACTTTTTCATTTACATTTATTATCAAGACTCAAACCAAGGTGGAGGGAATCAATGATTCGGCACAGCCGAATTTAACACTCTTACTTCTTAGAATTTGAATTTAAACAGTCTTCAGAACGGAATTCATAATTCGTCCCGTTGGTGTTATTTGATTCATATTGCTCAATGTCTGTGTATTCGTCTTCAGAATTTGAAATTAAATATTCTACGTCCTCGAATTCACAACTTGCTTCATTGTTGTCCTTGATGTTCAATTCATATAAACCATTGTAAGCAGTTTCATTTTCGGAGTTCATATTGAATCCATTTCGATCAACATTTATGCTTTCCGCTGTATCATTTATAATATTAAGACAAGAGTTTTCAATTTCATTTGGACACAAGACAGATTTTAAATATTCGTCATACTGATTATTATAAGTTGTATTAAATACCTGTTTAACTGCATTAAAATATTCTTCAGTGTTTATATCGGCATTGTTTAGCATATAACCATCTCCCCCTGGTTTTTCAATGTGTATAATTGTCACAAGTAATGCAAGTACACCCAACCATGTTTAATAGTTGTTTTTTCTTGGCTTCTTTTCTAGTTTTCTTTTTTTTTAACGAAGATTCCGGCAATGCGAAAACTCACTTGTTTTTTGATCTGCGTCACGTGAAGTATACATCGGTCATACAACTCTACTTTTTCATCCATTCATCCAGCCATTTTCAACATTCACCATCCAAGTGGATTTTTTAACAATCATTCATCCTGTATCATTCATACAACCATTTCCACCATTCATCATCCAAGTGGATTTTACAACAACTATTCATCCTTCAACATACATATCCAAGTGGATCCTGTTTAACAATCATTCATCACTCATACAACAATCATACAACAACTCTACATCCTTCAACATTCATACTAGCATATATCAACAACTGGATTTATCTATAGAGTTTAAGTAAAGTGGTTAATAAACTTATATACCTACCTGAATACGAAAAATCAGATCTCTCCTTTTCATCAAACGGTTGAAATGTAAGTTGGAAAAAAAAAAAGAAATATTAAAAGAAATTCCCTCATTTCCCCATATTGCCCCCTTTACAAAATTAAGAATCCCCTAAAATTAACAAGGTCCTTCGAAAATTTTTTTTGAACTAGAAAATGGAAAATGGTTTAACTTTACTAATATATTAATAACAATTTACCAAAATTACACACGAAGATGCGAATTGTTGAAATTAAGTTCATTGTGCGAAAAAAGGTAAAAAGTGAAAAGTGACGACATTCAAAATATAAATTTCTACTAATTATAAACTTCAAATAAATAAGTTGAAACAGAATGAAAAGACAAGAAAACGTGAAGAAAATAATTAAAAAAGTGATTGTTTTTTATATTTAACAAAAAACCAAAAGTTCTGTATAGAGAGAAAAGAAAATAATTAAAAAGTTATTGTTTTTATATTTAACAAAAAACCAAAAGTTCTTTAAATTCTCTTGTAAATAAAGTGTAACGGGACTTGTGATTTATTTAAAACAAATTACAGCATACTAAAACAAAACAAAAAAATTGTACATACAACTTTCGATGTTTGAATACAACAATAATAATACTTTATGTAAAAATCAAGGCAACCGTGGAATTTATTGTTCAAATGAATAAAAACAAATCAATATTGAAAATATAAATAATAAAATTGATCATAACCAAACGCACATTAAAAGTAAAAAACAATTATTACCATTCAAGGCAACATAATAAAACCAGCGATTCCCAACCCCAATAACTGAATCGTGACGTATAGCACAACAAAATCGTCAAAAGCCCATCCACCAGGGAAAAACTGAGGATAACAACTGCATAATCATCATCGTTACCTACTTTTGGGAATAAATACCGTAAGTCCCTAATTATACACACCTCCATAAAATTTGTAATCTATTATTAACATGTGGACGCTGCATTCAGAATATATACCACATTAATGTAAATATAACCACAATAAAATAGACGTTCTCAACCTACAGGGAAAAGTGCATTCTTGTGCAAAAATTGGTTTTAAAATTTAAAAAAAAATTGGCACTTGTTCAGATTAAATTTCTCCATCAATCAATTTTAATTTCAAAGTTAATTTCAAACTTAAACAAAGTGAAGGTTTTAAACCCAAAACCTGATTATTAAATGAAATAACGCAAGCAGAATAAAACAGTGGTTCCCAACCAAATAAAATAAAATTATATAATTTTTAAATAAAGCATTTATTGAAAAACAAATTAATTGCAACATAACAGAATTTTCGGAAAGAGTCAATTGTTAACCAACATAATATTTTCCCCTTTTACTTTTCATATAATATAATATCATATATCATATAATCTTAAACGGACAAACATAGCGAAATTAAATAATTGATAAGCACAACATTAAATTTGGAAGTGATTGCAATCGGAAGGAAACAAACAACGCCAATAACAACAACAATAGCAGCCTACTAGACAAATGGAATAAGGTCTCAGTTTTTTCAATAAAATCGCGTTTATAAAAATTTTGCTGTTTATAATTTTTTAAATCACAACATACGAAACACATAAAAACGCATTTATATAATTTTTTTTTTATTTTTTTTAATTTATTTATTTATCATTTATAAATACAAGACATCAACTACAATCTGTACATCTTTTTATAAATAAATCTCTTTATAAATAAAACCCTGCATTTTACAAACTATATTCGCTTGAACTCCAATCAGTTTCGTACTCCGTTAAAATATTTTTAGCAAATAAATTACTCATAATGGCGGACCAATTTATCTTCGATTCTGATGACTTGGTCACGTTCTGCTCAGAATTCGACAACACCCCCGTTGAAGAACTCACAGACACCATGCTCGAAGTTAACCTTCAGGATCTTACCGATCGATGGGCAAATCTTCAGAAAAGTTATAGATCTCTTGGCACACTTTCTGATGATATGTGCGAAAAGGGGTTTTTAGAGGCAGCTAGAGGTAAATTCAGTGCTTGCACTAGATCCTTTCACAAATGCAAAGCAGCGATATTAGATCTCCAAAAATCTCTCGTTGTTCCCATTACCTCTGCGCCATCCGACGTTGGTCAAAATTTGAATCCCTCAGACCATATCTTCGACTGTATCAAGGTTCCCCCTTGTGATACAGAGTTATTTTATGGCGGTTATGAGGAATGGCCAGCGTTTCGTGACATGTTCACAGCCTTATATATTAATCAGCATAGAATGTCTCCCGTACAGAAGCTATATTATTTAAGGCTGAAAGTTAAGGGTCAGGCAGCCAGTATAGTGAAAAAGTACAAATTATGTTCGGAAAATTTTGAATTTGCATGGGAAGCCCTTAAGCATCGTTATGAGAATAGGCGAATTCTGGTTGATAACCAATTAAAAATACTACTTAATCTCAAACAGATCACATCTGAAAGTAGCGAGTCCCTTCAGGTAATTCAATCAACTATTAATGATTCATTGTCTGCCCTAAAGTCTCAAAATATCCCAATCGAGGATTGGGATCCCATAATAGTATATTTATGCTCAACAAAACTACCACACGAAACCCTGTCGCTGTGGGAACAATCCCTTACATCACACAAGGAACTTCCAAAATGGTCCGAAATGAATTCATTTTTATCGAATAGATTCGAAGTGGTTGAACGTCTCAATAGCATTCAAGGAGTTAAAACCACTTACCGTAAAAAACCGGATGCAGAGACGAACACCTTCAACACTGAAAGTGTATCCCAATATCCCTGCAAATTATGTACATAATCTCATCCCCTAAAAAACTGCCCACATTTCAGAAACTTTGATCCACGATCACGAAATGAGTTTGTCTCAAAGAACAATATTTGTCTCAATTGCCTCTCTTATTCCCACTTACGAAGAAATTGTTCAAGCAAATACACCTGCAGCTACTGTAAAAGGAATCACCACTCCCTTTTACATTTTCCAAGCTCAAATTCTCCGGCCCAAAAAGAGCAATCTCGCGATAAATATAACCCGTTGGATAACCGGCCAAGTACCTCGGCGCAAGCCCAAGCATCCGCTCATTTCTCATGTATGAGTAAGCTGTCCTCCGAAAACACGTTGCTCCCCACTGCAATAGTGAATATCGAGAATCAAGGTGAGACATTCAAGGCTCGCGCTTTTCTTGATCAAGGCTCAGAGAAAACTTTTATTTCAAAACGGCTTCAACAACGACTCATGCTCCCCACAGAGTCGAAAAGATTTCAAATTCGTGGTATAGGAGGAAATGTCGTAGGGAACTCCAATTCTTTGTGCACTCTAACATTATTTTCTCCAAAGTTGAAACTTCGTGTAAACGTAGAGGCCATTGTAGTTCCAAGGATCACCCGGTTGATGCCTAGTTTTACCGCTTCCCAAACAATCGTCCCGTTTGATGATATTGAAAAGTTTGATCTCGCTGACCCCGAATTTCATTCCCCTGCTTATGTGGACCTGTTACTGGGTAGTAACGTGATTCCAGAACTTTTGCTAGACGGCGTTAAGAAAGTGTGCAGCTCTCTGCTGGCACAATCCACCATATTTGGTGGGATCATAAGTGGGCCTGTCTCTACAGAAACAGTATCTTCATTTTCAATTGAAGCTACTGAAGTCTCTCGAGATCCAATCGGAAAGCAGTTACGGCAGTTTTGGGAGCAAGAGGAAGTATCTCTTGAACGGCCGGCGTCAAATGAAGATGAATTCTGCGAGTCACTATACTCGAAAACAACCACCCGTAATTCTGACGGTCGTTATGTTGTAAGACTTCCCTTTAAGTCTTCATTTCCGCATGATTTACCACTCGGCTCATCCCGATCCCAAGCATTATCTCAATACTTGGGTACAGAAAAATCTCTGAAGTCCAAACCAGATTTGGCAGACACTTACAACAAAGTGCTACATGAGTACCTCGCACTCAGCCATATGAGACTTACTTCTAGTGCTGAGATTTCTTCTCGCGAGACTTATATCTCTTATTATTTGCCTCACCACGCTGTATTTAAACCCGAGAGTCGAAGCACGAAGGTGAGGGTAGTTTTTAATGCCTCAAAGCGTACCACCTCCGGAAATTCTCTCAACGATGTTCTCCATATCGGTCCCACATTGCAAGCCGATTTAATGACTCCGATTCTTAACTGGCGCCTATATAAGTTTGTTTTTAACGGTGATATTGAGAAAATGTATCGCCAAATTCTCGTTCACGACGATGACTCTCAATATCAAAAAATTTTATTTCGCAAAAATCCCAACGGTCCCATACAAGATTATGCATTAAACACGGTCACTTTCGGAGTTAATTGTGCCCCATATTTGGCCATTAGAACACTTATTCAATTGGCCAACGACTCTGTAACTAAATACCCTCAAGCCTCTCATATCTTGATAAAGGAAACTTATGTCGATGACATATTGTCAGGATCTCATGACCTGCAATCCTCTCTCAGCGCTTTGTCTCAAGTTATTACTGTTCTCAAATCAGCTGGATTCCCTCTTAAGAAAATAACCTCAAATTGCTCCGAAATCTTAGCATCTGTTCCCCAAGATGATTTCTCGATACTGACTTTCTTAAATTCCAAGAGTCCAGTACTACCAAAACTCTTGGTATTCAATGGAATGCTCTGTCCGACTGTTTCTCTTATACAGTTGAAGCTCCAGTTCCCGCTGAATCCATTACCAAGAGAAAAATTTTATCCCCAGTCTCTAAACTTTTCGAACCAGCCGGCTGGATCTCTCCAGTAATAATGCAAGCGAAAATCTTATTGCAACAGCTGTGGCTCGAAGGAAATGATTGGGATGAGTGTGTAAAACCTCACACACTAGCCAAATGGAATAATTTTGTTGAAAATTTGAAATGCATTTCCCAATTAAAAATATCTCGTTGGGTTAATTTCGCCCCCAGAAGATTAACTCAATTGCACGGCTTTTGCGATGCCTCTGAGAAGGCTTATTGTGCAACTATTTATGTCCGTATAGTTAGTGAAGCCTCTGTTTCATCTCAGCTGTTAGTTTCTAAAGGGAAAGTGGCTCCAATTGAACCGGTTAGCCTCCCCAGATTAGAACTTTGCGGCGCCGTTCTACTTTCCAAACTGGTCAAGAAAATTGTTTTATCCCTACCAATTTACCACTACGACCTCTATCTCTGGTGCGATTCATCTATAGTCTTAGGCTGGTTAGAAAAGCCTCCCTGCATGTGGAAAACGTATGTAGCCAACCGGACAGCCGAAATAATAAGAAATGTTGGAAACGTTTCATGGCGTCACGTACGATCAGCTGACAACCCTGCAGATCTAGGGTCGCGTGGATGCAACCGTCAGGATCTTCTCAACAATCCTCTGTGGTGGCATGGCCCAGTCTGGCTTGTAAAATCCCCCGAAGAATGGCCAAAGTCCATGGTCGCTTACGAAAATGCACCCGAGGCAAAGAAAATTGAACTTTTCCACACATTAATAGAAGAAGGTGATATCTTAGACCGCTTCTCAAAATGGGACAGAGCCATTCGAGTCATCGCGTATGTTTTACGATTTATCTCTAAAATCTCGAAAACGACAAATCCCGAAATCGGTTTTAAATCACATTCTATCATGCACAATGAATTTCTCAATGCAAAAAATCGTTTAATATCCCTCACACAAAAGAGATACTATCCCAAAGAATATGCATCTCTGCAAGATTCGAAGACGGTGTTAAAAAAGAGTTTTATGTACCCCCTAAACCCTTTTTTGGATAATAACGGCATTATCAGAGCCAATGGCAGAATCTCTAACTCTGCTATCTCTTACAATGAGCGACACCCTATCATAATACCGGTGAAATCAAAGTATTGCGAACTGTTCGTTTTATTTATGCATAGTCTCCTTATGCATGCCGAGCATAATTTAATGGTAAGAGCCGTTCGTAATGAGTATTACATTTCAAGACTCAAATCCGCCATTAAAAAATGCATCCGAAATTGTAAAATTTGCGTTAGCTATAAACAAAAGATGCAATCTCAAATGATGGCTGCCCTTCCCCTAGATCGAAGCACATATTCTCTCCCATTTTCCATCACTGGATTAGACTTTGCAGGTCCATTTTCAACAAAACCATCAATTCTCAGAAATGCTCCGTACCACAAAAGCTACGTATGTTTGTTCGTTTGCTTCAGCACTAAAGCTCTACATCTCGAGCTATGCTCTGATTTAACTTCAGGATCTTTTCAAGCTGCGTTCACCAGATTTGTTGCCCGCCGTGGACTACCTCGAAAATTGATGTCCGATAATGGAACAAATTTCGTCGGTGCTGATCATGCTCTTTCCCATGAGTTCGAGGAGTTTCTCAAAACAGCCTCGAAGGATATAGCCGAAAAATATGTATCTCATGGTTTTCAGTGGTCCTTTATACCCCCTAATGCGCCTCATATGGGCGGACTATGGGAGGCCGGAGTGAAATCCTTTAAGACACACTTTAGGAAAGTGACTCAGAATCAGAAGTTCACGTTCGAAGAGTTCACAACCCTTCTGAGCCGAATCGAGTCCGTATTAAATTCTCGACCCCTTTCGCCAATGACGGACGATCCTACCGAACTGTTAGCTCTCACTCCCGGGCATTTCCTAATTGGGGCTCCTCTTGTAGCACCCCCCGAAGTCCCCACGGATTCCAAATCTCTAAGAGACCGTTGGGAAAGATTAAAATCCCTACATCACCAATTTGCTCAACGGTGGAAAGATGAATATCTAAAGGAACTCCAGCGCAGATATAAATGGCTACATCATGAGGAAAATGTGAAGGTCGGCCAGCTCGTTGTCGTAAAAGACGATCTTCTCCCCCCCATGAATGGAGATTAGCTCGAATTATTAAAATTTACGATGGTCACGACGGCCTTGTCCGCGTAGCTGACATTAAAACTCACTCGGGTACCATCACTCGAGCCATCGTCAAACTTTGTATTCTCCCCATTGAAACAAACGTTCCTGCCCCACGCACTTAACACTTACACCCTTAACTCTTTCCCAATACCATTGATCACCTACACTAACCATCTTCACTCTCTCATAAACTATTTGCATCTCTTACTAATGTTTATTTTACTCCGCAGGGCACCAAGGAACCCAAATATCCACCAGTGCTTGATTTGTAAACGTTTTCACTCTCTGCGCTTCTGTAAGAGATTCTTGGCCATGAGTGTCGAAGGGCGTAGGCGAGTTGTACGCCAGCACGGGTACTGCGACAACTGTTTGGCTCGGTCGCATCGCAGCGCAGACTGCTCGTCGGCTGACGTTTGTCAAAGATGTGGGTGGGCGCACCATACGCTACTACATTCGGGTCACCGCCAAAATGTGTCCCAAACGATTGACCGACAATTTCAACATAGACGCCTTTCGACGCACCGCTAACGCACGCCATCTCAACAACAATCATCAAACTCACGACGTGGACAAACTCGGCAACGACGACCCTCACGGCAACGAGGATCTCCTCAGCGACAAAGGTCCTCTCGAACCAACACCCACCAATCACCAGCCACCACTCGGGCGAACCCCAACACACCCTATAGCCCTCGGCGTATTCTGCGTGGAGCTCTACGGGCTTTAACGCAGTTGGCCAAAACCCTTTAAACTGTAAATATTGGTCTTACAGACCAAGGGGCCCAGGATGTTTAGCATATACCCATCTCCCCCTGGTTTTTCAATGTGTATAATTGTCACAAATAATGCAAGTACACCCAACCATGTTTAATAGTTGTTTTTTCTTGGCTTCTTTTCTAGTTTTCTTTTTTTTTAACGAAGTTTCCGGCAATGCGAAAACTCACTTGTTTTTTGATCTGCGTCACGTGAAGTATACATCGGTCATACAACTCCACTTTTTCATCCATTCATCCAGCCATTTTCAACATTCACCATCCAAGTGGATTTATTAACAATCATTCATCCTGTATCATTCATACAACCATTTCCACCATTCATCATCCAAGTGGATTTTACAACAACTATTCATCCTTCAACATACATATCCAAGTGGATCCTGTTTAACAATCATTCATCACTCATACAACAATCATACAACAACTCTACATCCTTCAACATTCATACTAGCATATATCAACAACTGGATTTATCTATAGAGTTTAAGTAAAGTGGTTAATAAACTTATATACCTACCTGAATACGAAAAATCAGATCTCTCCTTTTCATCAAACGGTTGAAATGTAAGTTGGAAAAAAAAAAAAAAGAAATATTAAAAGAAATTCCCTCATTTCCCCACATTGCCCCCTTTACAAAATTAAGAATCCCCTAAAATTAACAGGCATTCTTAAATTTTGTTATGAAATGAGACACTTTTCTGATATTTTTTTTTGTCGCGAAAACTGATTTTTAACTTATTGATATTTAAAATATTTATAATGTCATTTAAAGACAGAATTAAATTAATAGGATTAGTATCCATATTTTTTTTAATCAATAACAAGAGAATATTTTTTTGAATTAGTTTTAAGTTCATTTTGATTATTTTAAAAATGTTAATATACAAATATTTACACTGTATACACTATTTTTAAAGAATTAATAAATTCTTATTTTTGTTTTTTATATATTTTCACAGCACGAAACACTTTTTTATTATACCCTATAATGACTTTGTGCTGCTGTTTGTAACAACCAAAAATATTTGACCTACACCCATCTTTAATTATACCGATCGAAACAGAATCACTATCTGATTTGATTTTACGATGTCCGTCCGTCTGTGTGTCCATGTAAAACTTGTATTCAAACTGCAGGTCGCAAATATGAATATATTTGATGAAATTTGGTATTTAATCTTTTATCGGCCATGGGATGAACGCTATTGAAATTGGTGAGAATCGGTCCATGTTCAGACCTAGCCCCCATACAAATGACCCCTATGAAATCAACATATATTGCCATAAGATCCAAATTATCATACAAATCTTAGTCAAATTGGGTTTGTATGTATATATTACATCCATTAATCAGTAGTCCAAAAATGATCCCTATTGGCCAACTCTTAGTCATAGGCCCCATATAGAGCTGCTTCCCGATCTTCACTTAAATCTATCAAAAAAAACAAAAATATTGCACTGATTCTTCTTAAAGATATCCAAGATGGAGTCAACAAAAACAAAATTAACTTGGCTGAGTATAAAACGGAATTCGAAGTGTCACTTAAAAAAAATGAAATTGAAATTAAACAATTATTGGAAGCCATCGAAAAAAGATATGAAGAAAGACTTAAAAAAGTAGACTTGGTACAAAGAACTTGTGAAAAAACGTTAGCGAAATTAAGAATCTTTGCGGCATAGTGAATGACTTTGAAATAAAATAAAAATTTTTTTAACACTATAGAACAAAACAGTACAACGATGTGCAACGAAATAAAAAAAGTAATAAAGGAAGCAAGTGAAAAACAAAACAAACTATCATTTGCAGAAACAGTAAAAAAAATTACAGTGGTGTCAGAGTTGAAAAAACGAGTGTCAGTTAAGCCAAAGGAGAAACAGAAAATAGAAAAAACAAAAGAAGATTTAAATAATAAGGTGGATCCAGTTAATTTGAAAATTAAAAGTGTTGAAAATAGAAAATATGGAACAATTGTTATTGAAACTGAAAATAATGAGGAAAGACAAAAAATTAAAGATGCGATTGAAAATGAAATGAGTGAGACATATGATGTTAAAGTTCCCAAAGAAGATGAAATGACAATAGTAGTTACGGATATGACATTTAAATTCAACGAAAGTGAAATAATTAAAAAAATAAACAAAATCAACAACTAGAAAAAAGTGAAATGAAAATAGTAAAATCATATGAATTTAAAAATATAATAAAGTAATTTATAACGTGAAAATGAAAACTGATAAAGAAACGTATAACAAGATCATGCAAGTGCAAAAATTAAACATAGGATGGGAAAAATATAGAGTGTTTGACGGAACCGATATAATACAATGTTTTAAATGCCAAGGATACAATCACAAATCGGGTGAATGTAAAAATGAAGAAATTTGTTTCAAATGTCATGGAAACCACAAATCAAAAGAATGTAATAAAGAAATAATTAACAAATGTATTAATTGCATAAAAGCCAATAAGAAACTAAATATGGGACTTGATGAAAATCATATAACATCAAATAAAGAATGCCCAGTTTACCAAAATAAACTAAATTATAAAAAGAAAAGGTTAGGACTATCCATGTAACAATTACAGCAGATAAGTGGTATATACACAAACGTATGTGGTTTAATGAATAATTTAGACCAGCTGGAAATAATTGCTGGTGAACAAGAACCAGATTTTAGAATATTGACGGAGACACACGCAACGAAGGAAATAGATGAGAATGAAATTAGGCTACCGAAATATGATCACTATACTACATATTCAAACTCAAAAAGGACCGGCGGAGTAACTATATATTTTACAAAATTTTGGAATATTTCGAAAATATGCGAGAAGGTTTATGACAACAAGTACTGGATGAGTGTATACTTGGCGAAATTGAGGAGAACACAAATTATGATATAATCGAAGATTTATGTGAAATACAATACGACATAATTATAGCTGGAGACTTCAACATCAATTGGAGTAAGGAAAGAACTTACAAAAACAGATTAGAAAACATATTTAACGATAATGGACTTAAACAAATTGTAAATGAATATACAAGAGTAACATCAAACACAAAAACTATAATAGACTATATAATAACTAATAATGAAAACATATCAGCAAAAAACAATAGTACGAATAAAATAGGACATCATGAAGCAATTGACATAAATTTTGAAATTCCATCCGCGAGCACCATCGAGAAATCGCTCTCGGTAGGAGAATACACCATGACAGCCTTTTTGGATATAGAAGGGGCTTTTAACAATGTCACACCGGACTCGATATTAGCGGCACTATCTAGATTGGAAATCTGCTTGCCAACAGGCGGATAACATCTAAACTGCTTTACGGGGTCATCGTCTGGTGGCCTGCACTAGAGAAGGCCTCTAATACCAACCTTCTTGCAAGGGAACAGAGAATGGCTTCCATGTGCATTACTGGTGCCCTTCGTACCACACCAACGGATGCCTTGAACATCCTCTTACACCTAATACCGTTGGACATATTAGGAAAGCAGTCGGCGGCCTCATCGGCCATTCGACTAAGAAGCACAATACAATGGCGTGGTCATAATTGTTGCCATGGAGTGATCCTGAATAACAGGAACGTACCATTGAACGTGGATTACACCACTCCGAGGAGTGTATTCGAACGACACTACCAAACTCTGATACTAACCAGGGAATCCTGGTCAGGGGGGTTCCAGGTAGCAGGCGTTCGATAAATTTCTATACTGACGGATCGAAACTGTGTGGTCAAGTTGCTTTCGGAGTCTATTCAAAGGAGCTTGGACTAAATCTGGCTCGCAGGTTGCCAGACCACTGCAGTGTTTATCAGGCAGAGGTACTGGCAATAAAGGAAGTTGCTGACTGGTTGGTTCGGAATATTCTGTCTACAACCGCAGTCAACATCTACTCTGATAGTCAGGCCGCGGTAAAATCCTTGGAATCAATGTTCCTGAAAACAAGAACCACCCTTAACTGCCGCACGCCTTTAAATGAGATGGCCAAGCAGTTCGACATCAGACTCATTTGGGTCCCAGGGCACAGGAATATACCGGGAAACTGTAAAGCTGACGAGTTGGCAAGACAGGGCACTACCTTACGGGTTCCAGCGGACTTGGTATGTGTTGGTATACCCCTGGAATCTTGTAGGCTGGAACTTCGGCTTCACACCGCCGGCATAACCGACAACAGATGGGCTAATGGATCAACGTGCAGGATCACGAGACAGATCTTGCCGGCTCTAAATCATAAGCGCACTAGCGCGCTACTATCACTCCCCCGTAGGGAGATTTCAACAGTAGTTGCTGTTATCACTGGGCACTGCCTCATAGGGAGACACGCTGAACGCCTCAGGGTCTCGTCAAATGACTTCTGTCGTAGCTGCATGGATGTGGAGGAGGTGGAGAGCATAGAGCACTTCCTTTGCTATTGCCCTGCGCTCTCCAGAACGAGACTTCGAACATTGGGATCGCCGTTTCTTCACGATCTCTCTGATCTCTCAAATGTGGACATTTCACATATCAGGGGCTTCATCAGGAGCTCAAACTGGTTCTACGGTGGGGACTGAGGGGAACACATATTCGTCCCGTGGTATCACAATGGACCCCAGAGTCTAAGTGTGCTTTTCCTTTGGTTTAGCAGCCACTTTCAACCTAACCTAACCTAACCATCCGAGAATAAGGAGCCAATAAATAAAAAGGAAATTGAGTTTTTTTAAATATAATAAACAAGCATACAACAGAGAGATCAGTGCAATACTTAGATATAATGAAAATGACGACATAAATACTACAGTGGGTCATTTCGACGACTGTGTTGAGAAAACAATAAAGAAATTTACAACCAAAAAAACAGTGATCGAAAAAAGTAAAGTGGTTCAACTGAGGACATTAAAAAGAGAGAAAGTTTTTAAATATCAAAGAGCTATAGTAGAGAACAATGATATAGCCTGGAATAATTATAAAATTAGTAGAAATATATATAAAAATAAAATTGAAACCGAGAAAAACAAATTTGTTAATAATATAATAAATAATGCCAAGGATCAGAAAGAAATGTGGAATGAAATTAAAGATTTAATTCTTAAGAAAATATAAAAATGTGAATACATAAGGTAACTACGTCGCCCAATAAATATATTGAAATTTTTTAAAAATATACTAATTTACCTCGTTTTATTTTTACTCCCCGATATTTTTCCCTTGCATAAAATATTTGACAAATCCCCCGAAAAATCATTTTTGGTCCAATCGAACCGGATTGGCAAGTATTTTACCAAGTGAAAAATATATTTTTCAGATTTTGAAATAACACGTCGAAAAGGAAATATTGAAGTGTTCTACATAGTCTTGAAGAGAAGAAGATAAAATTCCCATCTGAAATAATTTAATAGAATATATATTAATACTAATTTAATATATAAATCATCAAATTAAAAGCAAGTGAGTGAGTGAAACATATAAAAAAGGTACGTTCAAATGAATTTTTTATTACAACAAAACTAGTGTGTTTCGGTCTCTTATGTAAATCTCTCGTACAGTTAGTTTTTGTTCGCCTTAAAAATATCCCTCGTTAGTTATAACAAGATCCACAAATACATTTGAAAAATATACACATTGTTCATATTTAATTTACATTTGCAACATTTAATGTTTCGCAAATGTGTTACTTTTTTAAATAACAGCGAATATTAACACGGTATTAGTATAAAAATAATATTTCTCTTTTGAGTTTAAATTCAAATAATTTCAGAGAACAGTCTCTTAGCAACAATTTTCATAGTAAAAAATATATGTGTCTATCCCACACAATTAAAAAGTGCGTTTACGATAATGTTTAACCAGACCTTACTACTCTTTCATTACTGAACACTCTTAAAATATAAATTGATAATTAACCTTCTACGGATATACAGTGCATTTCAGTTTCTTATATCAAATTAACTATTTGAGAAAAAATTCTTACATTTTTATATATTTACTTTACCGAATTGAAGTTCTAAATATTTTCATGAATATTTATTGTTAATATTTGAAAACACTTCCACAATTTATTTATTCAAAGATTTTTGAATTTTGGTTTAAAATAAAAATAAAAGAAATATATAACATATATAGAAAATATTTCTCTTCTAACTTTGTGCGAATTTTTTCAAATATTTTTTCCTTTATACAACTTGAGTACACTTTACACGTCTGTTATAACAAAATTTTATGAACACAGTGCAACCTTTTTTTTCCACAACTCGAACGACCACGAATTATTATTTTTTATTTCGGAATATTTATATTATATTTGAATATATATACAATATTTCTGCATCATGGCGGCCTTAGTGGTTTTATAAGAGCATCTGACTGCGTCATTGAATTCAATGCGTATTTTTTGGCTATTCCTCAAGAGGAACACACCGTTCACACGCTTGATGTCCAAAAGGACGAAATTGTTCACCGTTGGTCAGCTCTTCGGACCTCTTATGATTCACTTTTGGCTAAACTAGAATCCCTCAAAGAAGATATAGACATTGAGTCTATTCAAAACAAATTTTTTTACTGCCTACAATGCTCACCTAGAGTGTTTATCAAAAGCTAACGAATTTATTGATCAGTTGACCCAGAAACCGGTTACTTCTTTCGAGCCTATTGATAATCGAGCCTCAGCAACGTCAAATATTTCATTACCTCCATGCGACACAGATATTTTCTATGGCGATTATGTTTCTTGGCCTACATTCAGGGACGTGTTCTCGGCTCACTACAAAGACAATCCACGTCTAACTCAAGTAGAAAAACTATGCCATTTGTTAAAGAACACTCAAGGAGAAGCACGCGAAATTTTGAGAACATGCCCTCTAACCAACGCGGGTTTTGAAATGGCATGGAAAAATCCCGTCGATAGGTACGAGAACAAAAGAGTCCTTATAAGTGCCTAACTTAAGGTCCTTTTCCAACTTTCTTCTATCTCAAAAGAATCCGGACCAAGTATTAAAAGGCTTCCGCATACTGTAAACGATTGTGTCACAAGCCTCAGTATACTGAACGTAGAAACTAGTAATTAGGATGTGATTCATATCCATATTTGTTCAACTTGTCTGCCTGATATTACTTTAAATTTATGGGAACAAACCTTATGCCACAGTTCTAAATTACCGACGTGGAAACAGATGGATTCTTTCCTCACATACAGGTATAAGACTCTCGAATCTAGCGCAGATATCAGATCCACAACAAGCACCTGTAATCCCAACAAAAGAGATTTCACCAATAAAAATAATTATAGTGATGCTCGGATACTTAATAGTTACCACATCAACGTTGTTTCAAATAAACCCAACATATGCTCTCTTTGTTCGGACTAGCACCCACTCAGACTATGCCCTGTTTTTTTAAAAATGCCTTTAGATGAACGTTAAAAAACAAAAACGTTGTTTGAACTGTCTGGCAACATCACACGAGTTCCAGAATTGCAAGAGCCCATATGTGTGTTCTTTGTGTAAGCAAAAACACCATTCCCTCCTGCACCGTGCAACAACACCTAGTAATATAAGACAAAATCCGGGTAACGATCAAAATTCTCCCTCTGAGTCTACGACAAACCCTTACCAAAATGCCAGTCGCCTCACTAACCCCTCTTCTGATGATATACTATCAACTTCTGATATTCCAGCTCGCATACGTCAATCTTACTCGACACGCTTACAGTCCACTTTATATACCTCGATTATTTTAGGAATTGCTTTAGTTGATGTTTGCACAGATGTTAGATATACCGTTCGTGCTCTCGTTGATCCCGATTCTGAAGCATCGTTTATTCCTAAACCTCTTCAAATCAAACTTTCATTATCCTCTAGATGTTCAAAAACTGAAGTCATGGGTCTCAACGGCGCCTTAACGGCCACATCCAGCCAAATTTGTTCTATAGTAATTGGGTCTCCGCTGGAAAAACTATTTTTTACCAAAGCCGACTTTTTTGCTGTTAAAAAACTCACTGGTAATTTACCATTTCATAATCTTTCACCTTCTACCCAGTCAAAGTTTTCTGGTCTGCAAATGGCAGACATTGACTTACATAAGGGTTCACATGTAGACTTACTCTTAGGTGGGGATATCTACCCAATAATTCTTTGCGAAGGAGTTAAGTGGGATGGCGATCAGAGCCTTGTTGCTCAACAAACCGTCTTTGGTTGGATCGTTACCGGTAGAGTTGCACCTTCGCTTCAATCCCAATCCATTTCTTCATTTTTTAATGAAATAAATTTAAACCACCAGCTAACCCGTTTTTGGGAAATCGAGGAAGTCCCAGAACAAACCCGAATGTCAGAAGATGATGTCTACTCTGAAAATCTATATACTACTACTACCTATCGAAACGAAGCTG
Source organism: Cordilura impudica (assembly GCA_963682025.1). NCBI lineage: Eukaryota > Metazoa > Arthropoda > Insecta > Diptera > Scathophagidae > Cordilura > Cordilura impudica. The sequence continues at coordinate 185,894,965 of OY821518.1, forward strand.
GACGTTTTGTGGTGTCCCTTCCTTTTAGACAAGAATTCCCAACCAATCGATTACTTGGTCACTCTCGTAGAAATGCTCTATCGCAATATCTCCGCAACGAAACTCGTTTAATTAAACAACCCACCGTAAAATATGAATACGACCGAGTCATAGAAGAATACTTAACACTTAACCATATGACTAAAGTTAACCCCGAGTTGTCAGACACACCTAATATCTCCCCCATCATGCAGTAGTGAAACCCGAAAGTACGACGACAAAACTTCGAGTCGTTTTTAATGCCTCCAACCCCTCGTCAAATGGTGTAAGTCTTAACGACGTACTATATCCGGGCCCCGTATTACAAGCTGACTTAACGATTCTTATTTTAAGGTGGCGGCTGTTCCGATATGTTTTTAACGCTGACATCGAGAAAATGTATAGGCAGATTCTCGTTGATAAAGCTCACACCCCATTTCAGCGAATACTCTTTCGCAACTCCCCTCATGATGAGCTCAGCGATTATGAAATGAACACAGTTACCTTTGGTGTAAACTGCGCCCCCTATTTAGCGATACAGACCCTGCTGGAACTAGCCAATCAATGTGAACCTGAAACCCCCGTTGTCTCGGAGATTCTAAGAGATTATATGTACGTCGATGACGTGTTATTCGGGTCTCACAATTTAAGTCTAGCTGTTGAAGCTCGCAACGATTTGAGTAAAGTTCTAAAATCAGCTGGATTTTCTCTCAGAAAATGGACAGCAAACAATGAATTCCTTTTACAGGATTTACCCCCCGAGCATCTTTTAGATGCAGAGTTTTTGAAGTTGTCAGACTCGTCCACATCAAAAAAACTTGGTTTGAGATGGAACGCTGGAAGTGATTACTTCTATTTTAACCCCGCAAAAAATCCCAATGGTAATGTTTTTACTAAACGATCAGTTTCATCAGAGATTGCGAAACTTTTTGACCCCGCCGGATGGCTCGCTCCCAAAATAGTTATTGCAAAAATTATAATGCAACAAGTCTGGAAGGATAAAACTGATTGGGATGAAGTAATTAATCCTTTAACTTTAAATCAATGGCAAAAGTTCCTCGATGATTACCCAAACATCGAAAAAATTCAAATTCCCCGCTTTGTGAATTATGAGCCTTCTTTTTCTATTGAGCTGCACGGTTTCTGTGATGCATCGGAGAGAGCATATGCCGCAACATTATATATCCGAACAGAAGAAGCAGACGGTCGTGTCCATACTCACCTTTTAGCTGCCAAAACAAAGGTGGCCCCCATTAAATTTGTTACCCTTCCTAGAAAAGAACTTTGTGGCGCCGATTTAATGGCAAAACTGTTCAAATCTATACGAACCCATTTAACAATCCGAAACTATCGCACCTATATGTGGATCGACTCCACTATAGTTCTGGCTTGGTTGCAAAAACCATCCGACCATTGGAAGACATTTGTTGCAAATCGCGTCTCCTCAATAGTTGAAGAATTAGATAAAAATAGATGGTTCCATGTAGATTCTAAGGATAACCCAGCTGATATTGCCTCTCGTGGTATAACAGCTAAAGAACTAATCGCTAACAATTTGGGGTGGCATGGTCCTTCATGGCTTAAACTGCCACACTCAGAATGGCCTTCCCATCTTTGTAATCTGGAAACACATGAAGATATTAGACCCATTAGAACCCACATCGTTCAAATATCAGAATGTGACATATTATCAAATTTCTCGAATCTGCCAAGGGCTATGAGAGTTCTTTTTTCATTTTTCCACTTTCTCTCTTTAAAACATAACATTCAATACGAGTCAACTGAAATTCAGCACGCTGAAATGAAATATGTAAAAGATCGCTTAGTTATAATGTCTCAAAAGTTGTATTATCCGGAATATGATCTTCTCTCTCGTAATTTGCCGCTTCCCCGAAAAAGTAGTATACTGACATATAGTCCATTCATAGATTCTGCAGGTTTTATGAGAGTAAATGGTAGACTCTGCCAATCTCCCATGCTTAACTACGACGAAAGATTTCCTAAAATCCTGCCTTATAATGCAAAATTTACTCGCTTGTACCTAGAACTGGCTCATAAGTCTTCCATCCATGGCGGTAACTCTCTTCTTTTGCGGTTGATGCGAATAGAATTTTGGGTACCAAAGTTAAAGAATTTGATAAAAAGGGCTATATCTAATTGTAAAAGCTGTGTTTCACAAAAACATAAACAAAGTGAACAGATAATGGCTGCCCTTCCTGCCGAAAGAACTACACTTTCACGTCCATTTACTAACACGGGAGTAGACTTTGCAGGACCTTTTGAGATAAAGTCGTATGTAGGCCGCGGTTGTAAGTTAACAAAGGGTTATGTTCTCGTTTTTGTGTGCTTTGCAACAAAAGCCATCCATTTAGAAATCACCAACGATATATCTACACAGTCGTTTATGGCTGCATTTGCAAGGTTTTTCTCTCGCCGTGGTTGTCCGTCTGCAATGTATTCTGATAATGGTACAGCATTTGTAGGGGCTGCTAATATTCTTGCTAAGGATCAAGCTCAATTTCTCTCTGCAGTAAGGCAACAACTTCTCTCTCAGTATACCTTCCAATCCATAGAATGGCATTTTATACCCCCTGGTGCTCCTCATATGGGTGGATTGTGGGAAGCAGGTGTAGAGTTTTAAAACTCACCTGAAAAAGATTACCCATGCTCAAAAGTTCACATTCGAAGAGTTTTATACGATGCTCGCCCGAATTGAGGCATGCCTAAACTCACGGCCACTTAGTCCAATGAGCGACAATCCCTCGGATCTGTGTGCCCTTACACCAGGTCATTTTCTTATTGGAACACCTCTTTTAGCTCCTGCTGAACCTGATTCTTCCAATCAGTCATTAAGCATTACCAATCGATGGCAAAAATTAAAGATATTGCACCATCATTTCGCTCTTAGATGGAAAGAAGAGTATCTTAAACAGTTACATAAACGAATCAAATGGCAATACCCTGAACGTGACTTTGCTATTAATGACCTTGTTGTAATTAGACGCGATAATTTACCCCCTAATCAATGAAGGCTTGCACGCATAGAAAAGGTTATTCCTGGATCAGATTCCAGAGTTAGGGTCGCAGAAGTGCGCACATCTAGTGGACTTGTAACTAGGCCAATAGTTAAACTAATATTGTTACCTCCCTATGAACAACACTAACACCTATTTTATTATCACAGCTTACCATGTCAACACCGCCAAGACGCCTGAAGACCAATCGAAACGACTCCGAAGAAGCCACACAAACGCGAACCCGTGAATCGTCTTCGCTCGTTCAACGAAACCTTAAGGACTGTCGATATTGTGATTCGGATCATCCCCTCCGGAAATGTTTCCGGTTTCGACGATTGTCAGTTCACGACAGAATAGAGGTTGTCAGAAAATATCGTTATTGCCTCAACTGCTTGGCACATTCACACTTTGTGAAGGACTGTAGATGTCGCGACAGATGTGAGATTTGCTTATCTGAACACCATACCTTATTGCACAGGGAAGATGCGAAAAGTCGACAAAGGCAATTTAACAAACAGCGTCATGTCAAAAATAAAAAATATCACCGTATCATCAATAAACGAAATCGTCAACAATCACAACATACGAGAGTTACACCAACCATCTTCCTCTTGGTACTTCTTCATATGGATCTCCAACCATCGTTATTAACGTAACATCAAGCAAATAATTGCTATTACCTCACTTTATATAGCCCTTATATTTGAATTATATACCTTACATTTGGTTTATAAACTTTATTATTAAATTAACATGAATTAATGAATTTTATCGAATACTTAAATTGAACTGCTAACATAGCTTCTATTCAGTTTCCCCAAAAGTGTTGCATCCTTGCAAGGGGGGCGGAATGTTTATGTCGTAAATAATTGTGTCATGTACTATACATTTTAAGTATTACCAATCCTATAATTTAGTTACAACTCAAAACTCTTATAACAATGTAAACATATGTATCTTCCTTTAAAACTTTTAAAGGAGAGAGATATCTACTCAACACTATTTACGAGTACACTCAATGTATAATCATTTTTGCTAACTTAATAAGACATATATTTTATTGAGTTCAGTTGTGAATAAAACCCCGAATACAAAAGGTAACTACGTCGCCCAATAAATATATTGAAATTTTTTAAAAATATACTAATTTACCTCGTTTTATTTTTACTCCCCGATATTTTTCCCTTGCATAAAATATTTGACAAATCCCCCGAATAATCCGTAGGTAAATATATGCTTAAGATTATTAATAAATCGCTTGAAAGCGGGATTTTTCCTGATAGTTGGAAATATTCAATGGTAACACGAGTAGAAAAAATTGCGAAAACAAATAGATGCGATGAATTTCGTCCTATAAACACGCTGAAAACATGTGAAAAAAATTACTGAGAAGATTGTAAAGGAACAACTCGAAAAATACATGGAAGTAAATAAACTTTTTTCAAACTATCAGTCAGGATTTAGAAAAAAATACTCGTGCCAGACCACAGTCAATTATGTTATAAATAGGTGGAAGAATATAGACAAGAAAAAGAAAATTATGGCGATATTCCTGGATTTTAAAAGAGCGTTCGAGACCATTGACAGAGAAATATTAATTCAAAAACTTTACATGTACGGTATCAGGGAAAACGAATTAAGGTGGTTTAAATCATATTTGACAAATAGAAAGCAAATAAAGATTAATGGCGTCAAATCAGATGAGATTTACAACGAGTATGGTGTACCCCAAGGTTCCATTCTAGGAGCACTACTATTTATAATATACATTAACGACTTACCAAACATCTTAAGCAATTGCGAAATTATCTTGTATGCAGATGACACATTAATTTATGCGGAAGCAGACACGGAAGAACAATGCACGAATAAACTAATGCATGACATAAATAAAATAAATAATTGGCTAAAAATGAACAGACTAAAACTAAAAGAAAATAAAACAAAAATGCTACAAATAAATATGAACAGCGACTCAGTCTTTAAAATAAATAATGAACCAATAGAAAAGGTAAATGAAATAAAATACCTCGGTTTTATAATCGATAAGGACTTAAAATTTAGACAACACGTTGATTATATATGTAAGAAAATCGGGAAAAAAATCGGATTTTTTAAACGGGTTAGAAATAAAATATCACGTAATGATAAAACCACATTTTGAATTTGGCTCTACAATTTTATAAACAAATCAAATAGATAGACTACAAAAATTGCAGAATAAAGCTATGCGTTCAATATTGAAATGTAATCGATACACTCCAATACAAACAATGCTCGACACGTTAAAATGGCTTAATATTCAACAAAGGTTGGAAGTAAACACAATCAACTTTGTTCAGAAAATGAAAATTGGAAATGCACCTGAATACCTAATAGATCAGCTTAATTATGTGAGAGAAATACAACCATACAACTTGAGAAATGTAGATGACTTCAGACTTCCCAGTACTACAACAACAGCTATGCAACGATCACTTTTCTTCAAGGGACTAAAGTTATACAATATGCTACCGAATAGTGTAAAAAATTAGAGAAATATTAATATATGTAGAAGAAATATAACACAATTTGTTAGAAATAGAGTTCTATAGCTAGAGTTCTATATATAATTGGAAAAATATACATACCATTATCAGATAAATTTAAAAGTATTGTAAATACTCCTAATAATAATAATAAATAAATAAATAAATAAAAATAAAATAAATAAATTTTGTTTGTATATATTTTTCCAAAATACAAGAGACTTTACCAAACATGGTCAGGATTGGTCCATTTTTGGGCCTAGTCCCCATATAGATATAGCATCCGATATAAACTTTTTCATATCTGCAGCCGAAAAAATTAATAAAAATCCCACTCAAATTTAGATTATGCTTGTTTTCTATATCCAGTTAGTTGGGTCTAAGAGATAGGGTCTCTAAACGCATGGTATAGGGTATCGTATAGTCGGTCTAGACCGACTATAATTTTCTTACTTGTTTTTTATTTAAATTTCCGATGGCTTTAACGCTTGAATGACAAACTTATATTGACCGCTCCGGAAAACCAAAAAAGGGTACAACAAATATTTAAATATAAAATTTCCCTATTATAAAAAAATTCAGGGAAAACTGTAACATTGTTAGACCTATTTCTTATATTTTTTATTAATTTTTTAAATTTTTTATGATGGGCTCAAATAAAAAATGCTATAAAAACTTTCCGATTATAAAAACATTTAAACACAAAACTGTCGTTATGACATGTAGAGTAATTATTTTATTTTTTTATGCATGTTTAACGTTTGTTACAATGCGGTCAAATAGTATAACCCATCTTTTGCATGTCCTTTTTTTTATTGATTTTTACAGAGATCAATTTGTAAACAAATAGCTCAGGTATCAAAAACAATAATTTACGATCAACCAAATTATATTTCAAGTCTACCATAAAAATGAGAGGCAAAATACCACGAATGTTAAATTATGAATGAATTGTCAATGAATTTCGGTGGTCTAGCCACCTGTGGATAACAAGGTTGGCATCGCTCCAAGAGGTGGTGATGCCAGACTAGCTACAGTCGCGGGCTGGGTCACCAACCAGGCTCATCCACAACAGTGGAAGCTAACCATCTCACAACTCTCATCGCCTTTCCTATCTCTATAATCTTTTCCTTTTTGTTCACGAGGGCCCTACTAATATCCCCTACATTTTACTTCATCTACTTACCTGTTTTATTTCTATTCCATGCTTGAAGTCATCGCCGCAGCGTCAGGAAACGCAGGAGCTACAAAGGTTTCTCCTGTGTCCACTGGGTGAGTACTTCTGTACGTTTAATAATTTCAAATCACTTAAATTTTCCCTCTACGCACGTATTGATATAAACCGTTTTTTTTTTTTTTTGATCCGACCGAAAACACTTTAATGGTTGTAAAACTTCCTGGGGAACAAGATGCCCCTTATTACTGACGATTGAAGGCCTGAGCTCACCCCTATCTCACGCGCACACCCCGAAATGCTACAGAATGGACTGCTCCGGAAAATAGCAACCAGAAAATGCTTTCTGCTGCAATTTTATTTTATTCAATACGGCTGAAAAGAAAATTTCTCTTTGCAGAGCATATGTCCCGTCCGTCAGGTCGTACCAGTTCTGGCTGTCCTGGGTTCCAAAACCTTTTTCCTTATGCGCTTATCGTTACCTTGCACCCCTGACTTGGTGGTGCAACTGCTGCAGTTCCCTCGACGGATACAACAGTGGTGGCTGAGATGAGATGATTGTTTTTACGGCACTCTCACTTTTTAATAATTATTTGACTTTTTCTTTTTTAGTTTAAATTTACTTTAGCAAGCACAAAAACTAAGCAACTGGTTGTTTCTTTTAATTTTTTTTTTCACTTTACAGCCTCACTACTGCTGCTTTATCCAAAATTGTTTTCCGTTTATTCTTAAAAAGAAATTTTTTTTTATTTATTTATAACTTTCGCGGAGCCACTTGTTGTAACACCTTCTCACCAAAAATCAGAAACATAATCCCCCTTTCAGCGGAAGTCACCTCCCTTTATACCTTCCAGCTTCTCATATTTTCCCTCCTAAACTAAAAACTGCATCCATCTTTATTTAATTTTTCGCATCTAAGTAACAACAGTCTACATCTTTATTTATTTTTTCCCACCTAACTAAAAACTCCCTTCTTAATTATTTCTATCCTTTCTTTTGCCCTGCCAAAAAAAACCCAATTATAGCAACTCATAGTTGTATAATTTACTACCCACTTTCGGTCTTCTTCTTATTATATTAACACTATACCATTCACACATGACAAACCCGAGCATCCTCCAATCCCTCAACGGATCAAGGATGGGGGGAAAACTTTTTCACGGACTGTCCCTTATCGGGTCGTTCACGTCCCCCAGGTACCGTTAAGGTTAATTCCACTTATGGAAAACCTCTGGCATCCCAACTGGAAATTAGGTGTAATCACGCCTTCAGTGAAACCATTACCACATTTTGTCGATCTGGCCACCCTACATACGACTGATTTTATTAATGGGCAGACAAACGTGGTTGTAAAACAAACGAGAAAAAATTATTAATGAACTCAAAAACTTTTAATACCACTCCAAAACCAACTAAAACGATAAATATAACCACAAATAAATAAAGTTCTACGCAAGTGCTTCTCCATGTTTACTTCAACTATACTAATCCCAAGGGTAAGTATACACCATTCATACTCGGATAATTCGGCCCCAACTTCAAAGATAATGTCGGCGTCACTTCGAAGCAGAAAATGGCGTGATCTACTCTACTTTTTCTCCGACATTGCGTGTATGGTAAGTGACTTGGCGAACTGCCTCCTATTGTGTTTCTTCCCTTGTAGGTACTGAAACCCTCATCATGCGGAGAAAACTTGCTGCTAACAGATAAGTTTCCCAAAATATTTTTGCTGCTAAACCCCACTTTTTACTAATTTCGGTCACCTCACTTATTACAGGTCAGCCACTAACCTCGCAACCCGTTCTCCTATTGGAATTGAAAGTCACCAACCAACCATCCGTACGGAAAGCAACGTAACTGGTTGAACTACGTAAGTACTTTACCAAACTTATCTCCTCGTCATTCACCCAATCGTTCATTCGTTCCAGATTAAATCGGGTATTTAACCATTACATTTCGGCCGCCCTATCAAAAAAAATTAATCTACCTAAGTTTTCCTACTGAACTTATACAATTGTCTACACATTGGATAATTAACTTTTAATTCAAATTCCCTTTGTTCTTTACCGGCGTTTAAAAATGGTCACGTAAAAACAATATCAAACCAAAAAGGTATAATTATACCTTTTGCCTTAGCACTTGGTTAGCTGGCTTGCTTTCCTTACATACTTTGCAATTTTTGACAAATTCCCTTACTTGAACTGTCATATGCGGCCAATAGAAGTACTCTCTTAACCTTTTTAACGTTTTGTGAAAACCGCCGACTTGCCGTTGGTGGATTATGTGCCTTAGCAATCAAGTCCTCCGTCAATCCGGCCGGAACCCATAATTTCCATGAAAAATCTTCTGTCACCTCATCTCCTGTATAATGACAGGTACGTTTATATATTAAATCATCTTGCACTTTCAAATCTGGTAATTGTTCTTCTTTCTGCTTTATAACCGCTACGAGTTCCTGATAAACCTCGCTTTTAAATTCCAATGATTCCAGATCGATCAGATTATTTATAATGGTCACGATTTCGTCCATATCGTATCTCGACAGAGTATCTGGCACTACATTTTGGCTCCCTTGACGATGCTCAATGTCGAGCGTGTATGATTGAAGGAGAAGGCTCCATCGTGCTAATCGACCGCTGAGCCCTTTATTAGACATCAGCCACTTCAAGCTTGAGTGATCCGTAATTACAGTAAACGACATAAGTTCCACATATGGCCTAAAGTTTTTAATTGCCATCACGACGGCTAAACACTCTCTCTCCGTCACTGAATAATTTTTCTGCGCAGCCGACAGCTTTTGCGAAATGTACGCTACAGGATGCTCTCCCTCCACCTCATCCTTCTGAAACAATACCGCGCCGATGCCTACGTCCGAAGCATCACATTGCACGTAAAACCGTTTCGCGAAATCCGTATGATGTAAAACCAGGCTACACGTAAGAGCCTCTTTTAATTTATCGAACGCCTCCTTTGCTTCATCAGTAAATTTAAACGAATTTCCTTTTTTCAGCGTTTCGAATATCGGAGAAGCTATCGTCGCATAATCCCTAATAAAACGACGGTACCAACCCGTTGTCCCCATGAAACCGCGAACCTGTATGGGCGTTTTCGGATAAGAAAACTTCAGTATCGAAGATATTTTCTCAGGATCCGGTTTTAATTTACCCTCCCCTACAATATACCCTAGATACCAAAGCTCTTTAAAGCAAAATTTCGACTTATCCACGTTAATAGTTAATCCCGCATTTGAAAGCAGTTCAGCCACCCACTCAAGTATTTTAATGTGCGTGTGGTAGTCAGGAGTAACTATGAGCAGATCATCTAGGTAAACAAATACTCGATCTCGCACCTCAGATGGGATCACTTTATCCATTAAACGGCATAACCGTTGGGCTGGCACAGACCAAACGGCATAACCGTAAAATGATAAAGTGATCTCCCGGATACTGTAAAAGCAGTTTTTTCACGACTCTCGATATCTAGTGGGATCTGCCAGAACGCATCTTTTAGATCGACACTAGATATAAAGTGCGTGTCACCCAATCGGCTAAGCAAGCCCTCAATATGCGGGAGAGGGTAGGCATCCTTGATAGTGAGTGAACTGAGCTTCCGGGCATCTAAACAAAGCCTGTTTTTCTCGCCTTTGCGCACTAACGTCACTGGATTATTCCAGGGGCTTTGACTTGGCTCAATTACACCCATAGCAAGCATCCTATCCACTTCCGCATACATAAGAGTTTGTACCGCTGGCGAAACTGGGTAATGTCGCTGTTTCACAGGTACTGCATCGCGCGTATCAATATAATGTGTTTCCATAAATGTCTTCCCAAGCCCTTTTTCCACAAATGAGGGATACTTAGCAATTGTTGCCTCTAGCTGTTTTCTTTCTTGTCACAAAGGATATGCATCAAAGGGTTTGATGGATTTTCGCCCCTCTCTTCACTCCAAAGCATATCATTTGTGGTCAAGCTATCCAAATTAACCAATAACTGGAACGCTTTCATAAAATCCACGCCCAGAAACAACCTCCGTTTCAAGGTTGGAACTAAATAAAAAGTTATTTCCCGCTCAATTCGGTTAAATTTTATTCTTGCCCTAAAACGGCCTTGAATTGCATGCGATCGCCCGTCTGCTGTTTTCACCGACGCCGGAAAACTATGTACTATCACGCCCGCTCTACTAACTATATCATAGCATCCTTCAGCGAGAACCGTTACCGTAGCCCCACTGTCCAAAAGGCCCTCGATTTCCACTCCGTTGATAGTGATTCGGGTATACAGTCGGGTATCGTCGCCCTCGTATAGCGACACATTTGCAATAACGCGCCTTTGCTCTTTTCGTTTCCTATATCTTTCTCTAGTTTTCTCGATTCTGGTCTTATGCTCAAAAACTTTTTCTCTTACCTCTTTATACTCTCTTATTCTAATATGCAACGGTTTAATTTCCCTTACTCTAGACCCTTCTGCCTTTTCGTTTACCCTAACTTTACTATTCTGCAGAATCCTAACAGCACTCTCCTTCACCTCTTTCAACTCAACATCACTTCTTTTTACTGGACTGCTGGCTTCGGGCGCGTCTCCCCAGCTCTCGACGTGTCTGACTTCTTGTTTCCCGAACACCGCGGGCATTTCGGGCTCGTCGTATTTTCACAACCACATTTAAAACAAAACAGCCGTCGGTTTGATGATGGGCATTCCATAAAGCCGTGGCCTCGCTGCCGGCAGTTCCAACATAGGTACTTGGAGGTGCTTCTAATAGCAGGAACTTCTATTTTATTCGCCTTTGGCTCCGCATATTCGAGCTCATGCACCCGTGGCGCGTATTGCCTCTGATTATATACTTGCCGTTGATTCTGCAATAACGTTTCTGCCTTTCTGCACTCTATTCTGAAGTGACTTAGCCCAAACATCCTTAAGGGGAACACCAGTTGTGCTAAAGCTGGTCGGAGATTAGTTTTCATCATCTCCACCAGACCATCTTCTGAAATCTTCGTCCTCAATTGATTATTTAACTTGAGATTGGCGTTGCAATAGTCTTCAAAAGCTTGTTGGGGAAACTGCCGTCGATCCATCATCTTACGCTGTACCTCAAAATCGCTTTCATATCTTCTATAGCGGCGAAGGACCATATTGCGAAGATCTGACCAACTACCTATTTGCTCATGTTGCCTCTCTAACCAATACCAGTCCAAAGCCTCCCCGGTAAGTAAGTGATGAAAATCAGTCAAAATTTCATTCTCAGAGCAATTATAACCGTTTTGTAGCGTTTCGACCCGGAAAACGAAATCTTCAGCGGATATCGTCTTGCATGTACCATCAAATTTGATACCCCATCTTTCCACAAAAGGTTTACGGTTACCACTGTTGTTCCTCTGTCTGGGATCTGCTGGACGATATGGGTGATCAAACGTATATGGTAGCTGATTATCCCCCGGGCTACCGTAGTGTTGCTGGGGCTGTTGCGGTTGATTTGCCTACCCCGGATTATTATATCCCTGTTGGGAAACCTGTGGTGGTAAAGGTGGCGATGGTGCAGCTGGAGGTGGTGGTACATACGCGTTCACCGGAGGCTGAGTTACCGTTGCCCTCTGTCCTGGTAAGTTATTATTTTCGGGAATGAGCGAAAACGAACGTAAACTTTCGGCCACTATTTGAGGGACTAGTATACGTAGGCGGTCTTCTACTGTCCGCATAATCTCAACCTCTCTTAGCCCTACTGCCGAATCTACAATTTCCGGTTGAACTAATATGGGCTGATTATTCGGGTTAACCACTGATTGAGTGTTTCGAAATTCCGTCCGTACATTTTGCGCAGTCAGACTACTGAACTCCGGTGAATCGAACGTACTCTGAAGATCCGTAGAACCATTTTGTTGCCCTCCGACGGCACCTTCCTCGTTGCCACCATATCGCGGGCGTAATTGAGACGAATTACCACCGCTAGACCTGGTATATACACTTGCTGTTGTAGTCGTTGTTGTGACTGTTGTTGTTGATGTTACTGCTGTTGTTTGCTGGCCATTTCGATCACCGAAAGGAGCTGTTCCTAAGGCTGAAGGAGCTACTTGATTCTGCATCTTTCTAGCCCGAGTTTCTACTACCATGTCCTAATAACCTTACCCAACTATCTGGCTAAATTTTTCAAACGGATTAAACGATTCAATTATCCCAAAACCCAAAACTAAAAAAAAATATATTTGAAAAAATTATAAAATTATCATATACCAATCTAAATGTATTTAAGGAGAAAAAAAAAAAAAAATATATATATATATATATATATATATATGTATATAGGTATATGTATATAGAACAAAAACAATTCAGAAATTGAGTTCATATATACCGATATTGCTAACAAAATTCAATATTCCCAAAAATTAAATATAAAAAGAATTAAAAACTTGTATTTATATGTGTATCGCTATAAAGATATCTTTTGTATCTACGTATGCGATATGCCACCAAACTAAAATATATAGACAGAAGATCCTCTATAGGTATTAAAAAAATTATAAATAAAAACTGAGCTCATAAATGCGTATATTACGTATTAAAAAAAATTCAGTATTCCCAAAAAAATAAAAAAAAATAAATACAAAAAGCAAAATTTATAAGTGCCTAGATATAAAAATATTTATACTTATATAGATTTTCAATATGCCACCAAAACTCCGATATATGGACAAATTAAAAACATGGGCATAAAGAATATATTAAGATATTCATATGTACCCAAAATAACATATATTAACCAAATTAGTCAAACCAATTCGCAATATATTCAACAAATTAAATATTTCATAAAAATTAGGTAGTGGATTAAGTAAAATGTAGTGGATGTAAGGCCTACCAAAACTTAAAATAATAATTTTTAACCTTTTTTTTTTTTTGATTTAGACAAGATAGATACCCTAAAAATACGAAGAGAGAAACAAAAATGGAACTGTCCTGGGAGCTAAACTTCTCAAGCCAATATTTAGTATCAATCGACAATGCAACTAACTGTTGAAACAGTCCAAGGTCCCGACTTATTAATCCCCGAATAGCCATTCAGTAAGTATCTAGCTTTGGTCTATTTAAACTAAATTTACTATAAAAAAAAATTTATGCCTGTTATTATCTTCACTTCGACATAGTAGCTAATGATATCCTCGAATTCTAATTTTATGATAATCATGACTTACTCATGTCGTTGCAACCATAATAACAGTCATCCTTTCAGATTTTCTTCTAACAGATGTCACCCCTCTACCTCTGTCGCACCCAATGACCGCCCTCATTGACGCAATTCATTGTGACTTACGTTGGTGAAGCTGACTACTGTTTGAACAAAACCTGAACGTTCTATTTTGAAGGAGGTACCCGACTTTCGGGCCCCCATTGTTGGGCGCCATTTTTGTCAATGAATTTCGGTGGTCTAGCCACCTGTGGATAACAAGGTTGGCATCGCTCCAAGAGGTGGTGATGCCAGACTAGCTACAGTCGCGGGCTGGGTCACCAACCAGGCTCATCCACAATCCAGTGTACCAAAAAAAAAAAAAACACAGAAGCTAACCATCTCACAACTCTCATCGCCTTTCCTATCTCTATAATCTTTTCCTTTTTGTTCACGAGGGCCCTACTAATATCCACTACATTTTACTTCATCCACTTACCTGTTTTATTTCTATTCCATGCTTGAAGTCATCGCCGCAGCCTCAGGAAACGCAGGAGCTACAAAGGTTTGTCCGTCCGTGACTGTGTCCACTGGGTGAGTACTTCTGTACGTTTAATAATTTCAAATCACTTAAATTTCCCCTCTATACACGTATTGATATAAACCGTTTTTTTTTTTTTTTTTTTGATCCGACCGAAAACACTTTAATGGTTGTAAAACTTCCTGGGGAACAACAAGATGCCCCTTTTTACTGACGATTGAAGGCCTGAGCTCACCCCTATCTCACGCGCACACCCCGAAATGCTACAGAATGGACTGCTCCGGAAAATAGCAACCAGAAAATGCTTTCTTCGATTTTCTTTTCGAAAGGTATAAAAATCTGCTGCAATTTTATTTTATTCAATACGGCTGAAAAGAAAATTTCTCTTTGCAGAGCATATGTCCCGTCCGTCAGGTCGTACCAGTTCTGGCTGTCCTGGGTTCCAAAACCTTTTTCCTTATGCGCTTATCGTTACCTTGCACCCCTGACTTGGTGGTGCAACTGCTGCAGTTCCCTCGGCGGATACAACAGTGGTGGCTGAGATGAGATGATGGTTTTTACGGCACTCTCACTTTTTAATAATTATTTGACTTTTTCTTTTTATACCCTATACCACTATGTGGTTTGGGTATAATGACTTTGTGCTGCTGTTTGTAACAACCAAAAATATTTGACCTAGACCCATCTTTAATTATACCGATCGAATCAGAATCACTTTCTGAGTTGATTTAACAATGTCCGTCCGTCCGTCCGTCCGTCCGTCTGTGTGTCCATGTAAACCTTGTAATCAAACTGCAGGTCGCAAATATAAATATATTTTGATGAAATTTGGTATATAAGCTTTTATCGGTCATGGGATGAACGCTATTGAAATCGGTGAGAATCGGTCCATGTTCAGACCTAGCCCCCATACAAATTACCCATATGAAATCGACATAAATTGCCATAAGATCCAAATTGTCATATAGATCTTACTCAAATTGAGTTTGTCTGCGTTCATTACATCCATTAATGAGTAGTCCAAAAATTATCCCTTTGACCCCTTATAGAGCTGCTTCCCGATCTTCACTTAAATCTATTAAAAAACAAAAATATTGCATTGATTCTTCTCAAATTTTGTTTGTATATATTTTTGCAAAATACATGAGACTTTATCAAACATGATCAGGATCGGTCCATTTTTGGACCTAGTCCCTATATAGATATAGCATCCGATATGAACTTTTTCATATCTGCAGCCAAAAAAAATAATAAAAATCTCACTCAAATTTGGTTTTTGCTTATTTTCTATGTCCAGTTAGTTGGGCCTAAGAGATAGGGTCTCTAAACGCATGGTATAGGGTATCGTATAGTCGGTCTAGACCGACTATAATTTTCTTACTTGTTTAGTTTAAATTTACTTTAGCAAGCACAAAAACTAAACAACTGGTTGTTTCTTTTAATTTTTTTTTTCACTTTACAGCCTCACTACTGCTGCTTTATCCAAAATTGTTTTCCGTTTATTTTTAAAAAGAAAATTTTTTTTATTTATTTATAACTTTCGCGGAGCTACTTGTTGTAACACCTTTGCACCAAAAATCAGAAACATAATCCCCCTTTCAGCGGAAGTCACCTCCCTTTATACCTTCCAGCTTCTCATATTTTCCCTCCTAAACTAAAAACTGCATCCATCTTTATTTAATTTTTCGCACCTAAGTAACAACAGTCTCCATCTTTATTTATTTTTTCCCACCTAACTAAAAACTCCCTTCTTAATTATTTCTATCCTTTCTTTTGCCCTGCCAAAAAAAACCCAATTATAGCAACTCATAGTTGTATAATTTACTACCCACTTTCGGTCTTCTTCTTATTATATTAACACTATACCATTCACACATGACAGAATATGCGAATAATCAATTGTCTGAACAGGTAGGTTAATTTTTTATTTTAATGCATACATATGTATATCTTTCAAGATTGTTATACATAGAATGATTAAAAAAAAACACTGAAATCCAATTTTACGGACACCATCCACGGGCCTATTGCAGGAGTTCTGAAAAAATGCCCCGCATGGGACATATATGTTTGTTCGTGTGCTCATAAGGAGTCTATTGGTCTACGGGTTGTTGTCCAACTCATCGAAAGAGCTTGGGAATTTTCACTTTAATTAAAAAAAAGCCAATTTTAATTTGACGGACACCATCCACGGGCCTATTACAGGAGTTCTGGAAAACTGCCCCGCATGGGTATATATTGGTATATGGTCTGTTGTCCAACTCATCGGGAGACCTTGGGAATTTCCACTTTAATTAAAAAAAGCCAATTTTATGGATATCTTCCAAGGGTAATTGCAAGAGTTCTGGATAAATGCCCCGCATGGGACATATATCAGTTTGTTCGTGTGCTCATAAGGAGTATATGGTTTGTTGTCCAACTCATCGGGAGAGCTTGGGAATTTGCACTTTAATAAAAAAAAATGCCAATTTTAATTTTATACACCATCCACGGGCCTATTGCAGGAGTTCTGGAAAAATGCCCCGCATGGGACATATATCAGTTTGTTCGTGTGCTCATAAGGAGTCTATTGGTGTATGGTTTGTTGTCCAACTCATCGGAGTTGCAGAAATTTAATTTAAAGTTGAAAAAAATAGTAATAAAGTAATTTTCTGGTTTGCATTCAAAGGCTTATTGTAAGACTTCTGGAAAAATGCCCCGCATGGGTCGTACATCAATATATTCGTGGGGTTATGTGCTGTCTAACAGTATACGTCTCATTTTCCAGATAATCGGGAGATCTTAGAAAAATAAATTTTAAAAACACAACTCTATAGTACACTCGCACTTTCTCAATTTCATATTAAATTTCTTTATTTTGGTTTTAATTTATGTAAAACTGTTTAAGAATCGCTACAGATGTTTCTTTTTTTTTATCATTTTTTATATTAATATTTGCTTTTTTATCAATTTAATAAAAATATAAAACATATTCCACACGCGTTCCACTTAAAATTCTATGGATAACTTTTTATGGATAACTTCACACACGTGAAAAAGAGAGTTTTTCAAAGTTTCATTCATAGCTCGTGACCCCTTTGACCGATTTTGACGATTTTAAATAGCAACTCCTTTGGGATGTTTATAAACGATTTTATACAAAAACGAACGGTCTAGCTTAGATATTGAAAGCGTGATCGTGATTTTCATAGACAGACGGACAGACGGTCATTGCTAAAGCAACTTCCCTTGTTATAATGATCCACTGAGGTGTGGAGGGTATAAAAATGGATCAGAATTACTTGTGGATATTTTGTTTTCGATTTGCGATCATACTAAATAAAAAAAAAGATTTGTAATCGACACTGATCTATATTTCATAATTAACAATGACAAATCAAAAAATTCAGTTGTTTATGCAAATACGAAACAAAAAGTAAATTACTTCATCGTTGTTTGCTATTTTCAATGAGTTTAAAAAATATTTTTGACATTTTGGTTTATAAATGTTGGGTCGATAAGAACGAATACCCCAAAAAATCACAAATTTACTAGCGGTTTAAGATTGGTCGCCAGGGGTTAAGCTTAATTTTATTTCATAAAACTTTATATTGAGTCGAACACTCATAGTACATAAAAAAATAAAAATTAATATGTTTTTAACGTCGTCATTACTTCGTGTTGAACTTACCTCTAAAGAGAGGCAGCTGAGTATTTGTATTACTATGTGAGGTGGTGAATCATCTAAAGAAATGTCTTTAGAAGCTTCCTCCCAACATCTTGCAAAAGTATATTTTTTTTCTGTGTTTTGCCCACTATCATCAATTACAAAAGATGAATTTAACTCCGGACATATTTGCGTAGAAGTTGCATACTGAGAACTATTCTGTGCAGCATTTATATCGTATTGTTGCTTGTTGACTGAAGAAGTTTGTGATGATTTATGGTAATAAGGCACTTGCGGCAGATACGATTCACCAATATTTATGTTTATTTGGCATTTATCACAGCTTTTACATTTACTATCTTTGCTGCTGCACTTTATATTGTTATCGTCATGAAAATTGAATTTATATTCTTCACAAAAATCATTTGATACATTAGTTGCGCTATAAATTCGATGTGCCGATATATCATTTTCTTCGATTAACATTAGACACAGGCGACATACTCGATAGAACTTTGGCGGAACACTACACATAATTAACTTTAAAATTTAAAAAAAAACTATCCATTCAAATATTTAACATGCATGAAAAAATAGACAAAAAAAATATAAAAAATCAAATTTTATTTATATTAAATAAACGAAACACAACTCAGTCAAAAAACCCAGACATATTAAAATGTCAAAACAATAATGAGAGTTGCCGGATTATTGTTGCCAACCATCCGACAGAATTGAGTTACCGTGTTTCGAATACTTAAAACCCCGGTTCTTGTTTATTGTTTTTATAACCGGCTTTACAGCGATTTTCTAAATTATATATTCAAAGAGACAAAATACATTTTTTTCTTAGCTTAAGAAACTAAAACCAAAAAGAAATGTATAAGTAGGTCCGTTTTTAAAAATAAGTCATCATAACTTTTACTTTCAATAATAACTACAAACAGGAAAATATTAATGGAATATTGGAAATAAAGTTTAATATCAGCCAAAGTCTGTTATCGTAAAGGTAAAAATTTTTAATAACTGGACTACGTCATCTGCATGAAATTTAATTAAACATATTGGCAGAGTGTAATTTAATAAATTATTAAATTAAAATACAAAACATAACATAACTTTAACGAATTAACATTATACTGCCAATATATTATAAATTGAAATGATTTTCATATATGTTTATCTATAATATTAATAGGCTATATCTTTATCCCCATTTTGACCAAACGTATATTATTTGAAAGATATTTCTTTTTAGCCGTTTTGCACATTTACAGATTTTCAAATTTTTCCTTTATTTTGAGTAAATTTCATTTAAAGTTGCTACTAAAGCTGCGTTCACACTACGTGTTTTGCTCGTGTTTTTCTTATTTTTTTAGCACGTGTAATTTGTACACATAGTGTGAACCCTTTCAAACATTGTTTATGTACAATACATTTTGCAAGACATATGTAAAATTTTCAATTAGAGCAGGTTCTATTTTGGCAAGATAAACATATGAAAATACAACACTGCTTGTGGCGAAAGAAAAACAGAGTAATTTATAAAGATTAATATTGAGAGAAAAATAAATTGTTTAATATTAATTAACAATTAAAAAATATATAAAATATATAACTTTATTTTTAACAATAATTTTTTGTAAATTCACAAATTAAATCAGCTGTTGTTTACATTTAGAGGTTATGTCATACGGAAATACATATGTACGTTTGAACGCAAAAATTATGAATCGTATGTAAAACGGCAATTTTGACACACACATGGAATTACGTATGGATCGTAAAACTGAATTTACACATGCAAAATACACATAGTGTAAACACACCTTAACACTTACGTAAAATTTGTTACGGTTGTGGAATTTTGAAAGAAAATTTAACTTGACATAATATTTACTTTGCAAAAATTTTAATTTTATTTTTTTTAAATCAATGATTCTTTGAAAAGAATGAAAATGTTTTTGACATTTTTTTTGAATTAAAAAGACAATTGTTGGTGATTCTTGAAAAAGAAAAGTAAACTCTTGAGAGTGTGCTGAAAAATAAAACTCAAATATAGAAAATTTTAGAATTTTTATGGAAATGGATAAAATAAAGATTTTAAAAATAATGTGATACATATACATATATATATATATATTGACAATAAAACAATATAAATAATAAAAGTTATGATAAAATTTTTTTTATGAATTTTGAAATTGTAAATTTTGTATAAGTACGAGTACATGCGAACTTCTGTACAAATAAAGTATCTTTATTAATAGAATGAACTGAAGAAAATCATTACAAAAGAAATATATTAAAGATAAAATTGATGAAAGTTAAATTGAACAATTTTGAAACTTGCAACATTCATAAGAAAGGAAACTCGCAATTTTTGGATTGAAATTGATTAAAGAAGCTGGTGAAACCATAAGAACAAAAAAAAAATATATAACAAAATCTTATTTTTTTTTTGCATATAATAAATTTCAATAATATTATTTTTTTTTTTAATTGATTAATTTTTTTACATTAAATTATTATCCCTTTTCTATTATTATTAATTGTTTAATAAACCATCTTCGACAAAGATCATATGGCCATATCATCGTGAGAAGTCTGGGTAAGTTATTATTATCAAAGAAATTTTTGAAAATTTAAATGGAAAATTAAATTAATCTCAAATTTTAAATAAATAATATAAACATATTAACTTTGAATTTTGTTTTTGTGTTATGTAAATATATACTTTTTTGTTTGTTTCGCAAATTCAATATATTATAGATACATATGTATGTATTACATATGTATGTATTATAGATACATATTCATTTTCTTATTATAAATAAATTAAATAATTATAAACATAACAATGTATAATAAATGAATTCTAAATGTTTGTTTTAAAAATAATGTTGGAATAATTTATTTAATTAAGAGTTGTGGGTATAATGGGCAAAATTAATGTACACATAAAATAAACAGATATGTAGCTAATATTAGTTAGGGATTATTTCAAAGTGAAAAGCCTATGAGATAATCAAAGGTGACATCTATTGTCAATGGGGTGGGTATAGGTTAGGAGTACCCAACATCTAGTCTCCCGCAAAATATTCGGATGATAATGTACAGCACTAGAGAGACCCGGAAAGAGCTAGACTAGGAAACTAGTAACAATGGCGCCCAACGAAACACCGTGTAAATTTTTATATGATTTTGTATAGTGAAATGTTTTTAGTATATTCAAATATATATTATAATTGTGTATTTAATTGTGTACTTAATTAATTTTTTTATCTATTAAAAGTTGTTAACATATTTGGTCACTTGCATGTTGGTTAGATTGTGTCTCAGCAAACCTAAATTTTCTTAAATGAACATTAGATGTTGAAATTCTAATCTTTTATTTCTCCGAATGTTTTGCCTCTATTTTGTTTTGTTTTAAGTACATTAGCTTATATGACCCACAACTCAGAATATTTTATGGTTTGATTGTAATTTGTCAAAAACGGAAATTTTGGATTGATACGTTTGGAAAATATATATATATTTTTTTTAAACAGTAATTATTTAATAATATAATTTTTTTATTTCATTATATTGTTTTCGTTAACAGTTCATTTTGTTTTAAAGGTTTTTTTTTGTTTGTTTGAAATTTAAATTTTTTTTATAATGTCTCAGAGACGCATAACGAGAAATATGACTAAGTCCGTGAATGATTTACCAGGTAATTCTAACGTCAGAGGCTCGAAGGAATCATTGATTGGTGAAGACTTAAATACGACAATGATAGATGTAGAAGGTAAATTAGATTTTCGTTCTAAAGGAAATATTGAAAAGGAGACAGATAATTTAAATATTGATAATATTAATACATTAATTGCAGAAAAAGTAGAAGAACAGCTTGTTTTACATTTGACAAGTTTAGAAGACCATTTATTTAATAGAATCAATCGATCGGTTTCTGATATGGTTACATCTATTATACCAAATCAAATCTTGAATAATGAACGTCGTGATACTATTTCCCAGAATAAATATCAGGAATTCCATCGAGAGGAAAAAAATAGTGTAAATCAACTTACACGCAATGTCGAAAATTTCCATGTTTCTGGTGGCCGGAGTAGTCGTTTGGAAATGCATCGATGGAATCTTTATTTTTCTGGAGATGAAAATACACTACGAGTTGATGATTTTATAAAACGCGTTGAACACATATCTTTAACTCAAAATTTTGATAAGAAGGAAATCGTTGATAATCTTTATATTTTACTGAAAGGTCGTGCTAATACTTGGTACTTTCAATGGATTATCAAAAATTCAGGTGCAACTTGGATTTCTTTGAAATCTGCATTGGAAATTCAGTTTCGTTCTGAAAAAACTGATTATGACTTAGAACACCGGATAATGAACCGGGTTCAAAAGAGCAATGAATCATTTGACCAATTTTTTTACGCAGTTGTAGATCTTAATTCCCGAATGAGGACGCCAAGAACTGATAGGGATTTAATAGAGATTATGAAGAGAAACGTTTCTAGTAAATTGTTAATATTTGTCTTCAATTTGTCAACTTCATCTTTGTCAGAATTTTTGTTGGAATGCAGACGTGCTGAGAAAAATGTTTCAAAGATTGAAGTAGGCTTTAATAAAGTTTTATTTAAACCCAAAGTAAGTGAAATCGAACATGAAAATGAGGAATTCGCTGAAGAAACTTCTTCAGAATCATTTGTAAAAGCATTAGTTTCATTAAAGAGAAATGGAAAAAATCCTTCAGATATAACTTGTTTTGACTGCAAGCAAAAAGGTCATGTTGCAATAAATTGCACATAAAAATCTGGCCGAATTTTTTGTTATAAATGTGGTAAAGATAATTTTGTCATACCAAATTGCCCAGCTTGTGCTGAGGGAATTTTTCAAAGGAACAAGAATACCGGGGGTCTTGTTCAATGAATATTCCCGGATCCTTGACTAGTAACATTTTAAACCCAGATAGTACAATTGATAATATTTTAGAAGAGTTTTCCGATGAAATACGGGAAAGTTTTCACAAAAGATGGATAAAATACCAGTCCACAATATCTAAATTTTTTGATGAACATAAGAATATATCAGAGTTACTTCGTAGGAAAATCATTAAGACAAGACTGAGACACAAAGAACTAAAGGATGAGCATCGCTCAGTTGAGAGTACAATCTTAGCCAACAATAAAGATGATATTAGACCTTATACTATTGTTAAAATTTTTAATGAAGAAATATGTGGCTTACTAGATAGCGGTACAACTATAACAGTGTTAGGAACGGGTTCCATGGAGTTTCTATCTAAACATAATATAACAATGTCAGAATTTAATTCATCTATTAAAACTGCTAATGGTTCCACAATGCCTATTGTTGGAAAAATTAATACGTCAATCACATACAAAGATAGAACAGAACCAATTACAATTTATATCGCGCCTGGGTTATGTCAAAAGCTGTATCTGGGATACATTTTTTGGAAACTTTTTGGACTTGATACTACATTATCTTTTCAAATACATGAGCTTGAAACTGTTATTGATCCTAATATTCACACATTGAACGAAGTAGAGCTAAAACAACTGGAAAATGTAAAGTCTTTATTCCCTTCCTTTCAGCAATTTGGTTTAGGTAAGACAGATCTTATTGCACATGTCATATCTCCTGCTAAACAGAAATTGCTTTATGAAGATCTCGACCGAATGATTAGTTTAGGGGTAATTGAGGAAAGTCAAATCCCTTGGTCATCACCCATAACAACGGTTGTGAAACCAGGTAAGGTTAGAGTGTGCCTTGATAGTCGGGATGTAAATAAAGTAACCGTCAAAGATGCTTATCCAATTCTTAATATTGAAGGTTTATTGATGCGTCTCAATGATACTCGGTATATTTCTGCTATTGACCTTAAGGATGCCTTTTGGCAAATACCCCTCGAGAAATCTAGTAAAGAAAAGACAGCTTTTTCAGTTTCTGGAAGACCCTTATACCAATTTACGGTTATGCAATTTGGGCTGTGCAACGCTCCGCAGACTATGATGAGACTTATGGATAAGGTTATTCCTTCAGAACTTCGTGAGCGTGTATTTGTGTATTTAGATGACCTTCTTATATTTTCGGGAAATTTTAAGGAACATGTGAGGCTTTTGAGAATTGTTGCGGAATGTTTGCGGAAATGTGGTTTGACTATTAATGTCCAAAAATCTAAATTTTGTATGAAAGAAGTCAACTACTTGGGATATATCGTAGGTAACGATGTACTTAAAACTTCAGATTCAAAAGTTCAAGCAATTCGGGATTTTAAAATTCCTCGTACTACTCGTGAAGTTCGCCAATTTTTGGGAATGGCAAACTATTATAGAAAGTTCGTAAAAAATTTCTCTGATATTGCCGCTCCAATATCAGATTTAATTAAAAAGGGTACAAAATTTGAGATGACTAT
Source organism: Cordilura impudica (assembly GCA_963682025.1). Classification (NCBI taxonomy): domain Eukaryota; kingdom Metazoa; phylum Arthropoda; class Insecta; order Diptera; family Scathophagidae; genus Cordilura; species Cordilura impudica. Next base: position 185,919,495 of record OY821518.1, read on the forward strand.
TGATGCCTTAGATGCAATTTGTAAACTTAAACACCCGTTAACTACCGCCCCTGTTTTGGTACAGCCAGATTACACAAAGCCATTTATAGTTCAATGTGATGCATCGAAGTCAGGATTAGGAGCAGTTCTTTGCCAAGCTGATAATAAAGGAAATGAACGACCCATATATTACTTTTCAAAAAAATTTAATAAGTGCCAAAGAAACTATTCTGTAACAGAACTTGCGGTAACTGCAGTAAAAAAATTTCGACCTTATTTAGAAATGCAACCTTTCAAGATAATTACTGACCACGCTAGTCTGAGGTGGTTGATGAACCAACGTGATTTGTCTGGTAGATTGGCTCGATGGAGTATGGCGTTGACTTCATATGATTTTGAAATTGAACACCGAAAAGGAGTTGATAATGTAGTTCCTGACGCTCTTTCGAGATCCTTCTCCGATGAAGTTTCAGAACTCCATTTATGTGTGTTGGATGTTGACCTTAATTCTCCTGAGTTCAACAGTGATGATTATAAAACACTAAGGGAAAATTGTGAATCTAATTGTAATTCTTTACCTGACATAAAGGTTTCTGGAAAATATGTGTTTAAACGAACAACATTTACATCTGGTGAGAAAATTAGTGATACATTAGTGTATAAATTATGGATTCCTGGTGGATTGACGGAATCAATCATAAAGTCTGCACATGAACCACCTCAAGCATCTCATGGTAGCATTGCCAAAACATTAGGGCGTTTACGTGAAAAATATTACTGGCCAAATACGGCGGTTCAAGTTCGTGAATTCATACGTAAATGTGAAATTTGTACCATAACGAAGGCACCAAATTTCATCACACGTCCACCAATGGGAGAACAATCTGCTATAGAGAGACCTTTTCAAAAGCTTTATATTGATCTTTTGGGACCATATCCTCGATCTAAGAGTAATAATACCCATATATTGATCGTACTAGATCATTTCAGCAAATTTGTTTTTATTCATCCTCTGGGGAAAGCTGATGCAACCAGTATTATTAAGTTCTTAGAAATGAATGTATTTTCAGTTTTCGGAGTACCAGAGATTATGCACAGTGACAATGGTCAACAGTTTGTTTGTAAAGAGTTTTCAAACATGGCACAAGCATATGGTTTTCGCCAAATATTCAACGCAGTTTATTCCCCTCAAAGTAATGCATCTGAAAGGGTAAATCGTTCCATCTTAGCTGCAATTCGTGCATACATAAATTCAGACCACACTAAATGGGATGAAAATCTACCGTCCATTGCACTTTCACTACGTAGTCCTGTTCATGAGTCGATAGGTACTACCCCTTACTATGCCCTTTTTGGTCGGAACATGATAGTACATGGATCAGCATACCCTGTACTCAAAGAACTGGGCAAAGTAAATGATGGTGAATTGGAAGTCGTGACGAAACCAGATCATATTATACTAATAGATGATTCAATTGTTAAGAATATGCGAAAAGCTTATGAAAAAGCGGAGAAAACTTATAACCTTAGAGGTGTTCGGAATGTTAGGTTTGTTCCTGGACAAGAGGTATATAGGAGAAATTTTCAAGCAAGTGATTTTAGACAACTATTTAATGCAAAACTGGCTCCGAAATTTGTAAAGTCACGTATACATTCATTTGTAGGGAATTGTATGTACAAACTGACGGACTTAACTGGTAGAATAATTGGAGTTTACCATGCTAAAGATATCCGACAATGATTCCTATGCCCGGCTAGTTTTTCTGTTATCGTGGGTCGAGCCACACGTTAGAAACACCTCCATGTATTTTATGCAGAGATTCCCAAAATATTTTTTTTTTTTGCTTTGTTTTTGAAAATGTTTTGGTTTGTTACGGTTGTGGAATTTTGAAAGAAAATTTAACTTGACATAATATTTACTTTGCAAAATATTTTAATTTTATTTTTTTTAAATCAATGATTCTTTGAAAAGAATGAAAATGTTTTTGACATTTTTTTTTGAATTAAAAAGACAATTGTTGGTGATTCTTGAAAAAGAAAAGTAAACTCTTGAGAGTGTGCTGAAAAATAAAACTCAGATATAGAAAATTTTAGAATTTTTATGGAAATGGATAAAATAAAGATTTTAAAAATAATGTGATACATATACATATATATATATATTGACAATAAAACAATATAAATAATAAAAGTTATGATAAATTTTTTTTTATGAATTTTGAAATTGTAAATTTTGTATAAGTACGAGTACATGCGAACTTCTGTACAAATAAAGTATCTTTATTAATAGAATGAACTGAAGAAAATCATTACAAAAGAAATATATTAAAAATAAAATTGATGAAAGTTAAATTGAACAATTTTGAAACTTGCAACATTCATAAGAAAGGAAACTCGCAATTTTTGGATTGAAATTGATTAAAGAAGCTGGTGAAACCATAAGAACAAAAAAAAAAAAAAAATATATAACAAAATCTTATTTTTTTTTTTGCATGTAATAAATTTCAATAATATTATTTTTTTTTAAATTGATTAATTTTTTTTACATTAAATTATTATCCCTTTTCTATTATTATTAATTGTTTAATAAACCATCTTCGACAAAGATCATATGGCCATATCATCGTGAGAAGTCTGGGTAAGTTATTATTATCAAAGAAATTTTTGAAAATTTAAATGGAAAATTAAATTAATCTCAAATTTTAAATAAATAATATAAACATATTGACTTTGAATTTTGTTTTTGTGTTATGTAAATATGTACTTTTTTTTTTGTTTCGCAAATTCAATATATTATAGATACATATGTACATATATATTCATTTTCTTATTATAAATAAATTAAATAATTATAAACATAACAATGTATAATAAATGAATTCTAAATGTTTGTTTTAAAAATAATGTTGGAATAATTTATTTAATTAAGAGTTGTGGGTATAATGGGCAAAATTAATGTACACATAAAATAAACAGATATGTAACTAATATTAGTTAGGGATTATTTCAAAGTGAAAAGCCTATGAGATAATCAAAGGTGACATCTATTGTCAATGGGGTGGGTATAGGTTAGGAGTACCCAACATCTAGTCTCCCGCAAAATATTCGGATGATAATGTAGAGCACTAGAGAGACCCGGAAAGAGCTAGACTAGGAAACTAGTAACAAATTATACATATGCCATGTGTTTTATTAAATTTGTTAATGTGTTTGTTGATGAGTTTGTTATCTTCATTCACAATAATAATAAACCATAAAAGTGTTGGTTTGTGAATTGGCTAAGTTGAATAATAAAGCTGCCTAGAAGTTGCACTCGAATTTCGAGCGCTGGAATCTGCTAGTTTTAATAAATACATATTTTTTTTATTTAATTTAAGTAGGATTTTGAATAGTCTTTCATGACATTTAATGTAATAAGTTACATATATTAGCATTTGAATCATTTTTATTACTATTTGGCATCATATTGTAAAGTCTTAATCCTTTATAAAATAGTGATTTTTGCTCATTGAAGCCTGAAATCCGTAACATTCCTCAGGCTAAAATAAATATAATTTTAATTTTTAGCTAGTGCACTATATATATTCAATCAATTCTTAATTTTTTGTATGAAATTTATTATCAATTCAATTTATTATCAAAAAAATATATTCAATTCACTTCTTTTATTTACTATATAATATTCCATGTCATGTTTAAATTTATCCTAAATACTAAAGAGTTTCGGCAAGAATCATATATAAAAGAGGATGTGCAAACCATGATTTTGTGACAAGAAAACTGACAACGCAAGAGTGGATGAGATGGGAACCAACATCGGACAGAGACTTGCGACATAGCAAAATAAATCTGGAAGCAAATTGTGTGACATACATTGTTTGTGTCACAAGGTTAAGATAAAAATTTTAAGATAATTTAAATTTATATTTTAAACATAGCAATTTATGTATTTGTTTAACTCTGTGTTGTTATGACTTATGTATTGTGAAATTTTTTATTTATATTTAAAAATTTGATGTGTTTTGATTAATTTGATTTATAATAATCAAAATTGATTTTATATTAAAAAAAAGAAGCAATAACAATAAAATCTCTTTTTGAATTTGTTTGAGGAGCTAATAAATGAAAAAAAAAGAAAACTAAAAATTATTATTAATAAATAGTTGATATATAATTGTTAAAAAAATAAGTTAACATAAAAATTTATGTCATTGTCTTTAAAATAAACATAATTATATATGCTTTTAATTTAAAATGTTATTGTCTTTCATTTAATAATTTAATAATACATTAGTTGATATAAAAAATTATGTCATTGTCATTGGAAAATACATAAGAACAATAAATAAATAAATAAATAAATAAATAAAATAAATAATAAGAATAAAAAAAAATAAAACTTTAATAAACTTAAATACATAATACTGAAAAGGAAAATGAAGTTAAAATAAAAATTTATGTTATTGTCGTGAAAAGAAACACTTATTTTAATTTGGTAATTTGTTAAATTTTTTATTTTCCTTCATTTGTTGCCTCTTATTAACAATCAAGGTATTTACTAATGTTTTAGAGTTTTTATATAACAAAACAGTTATATAAAAATCTAAAACTGCTTTCCTATGTAATCTGCAGGGATCGGTTTCATCGAACCATCCAGAGAATTCCTTCGATGTAGCCAGAATCCGATGGATTTCGTTTATTATATTATGTCGTAAGTTTATGTTGTGGTAATTTTTCATGAAGAAGTTCGTGTAAAAAGATAAGAACTTTTTAGATATATCTGAAGAATACAAGATATATGGCAAGAATCAATTATCTTAAAATTTTTATCTTAACATTGTGACACAAACAAGAATCATATATAATAGAATCATATATAATAGAGGATGTGCGAACCATGATTTTGTGACATGAACAATGTGACGGTGATCAGTTTTGCTCTGCAGTGTAGCAAAACAATTTCTGGTACAAGCAGAAATAAGAAAGCAGAAAAAAAAATATAACCTTGCTTGATCTTGAAATTATTTTCAAGTTCAAGTATGTACATGTAAACAACACCTTATATGGTAACATGTTAATGGAAAATTTTTTGTTCTATTTTTGTAAACTGATTAATGGAGCGATTTGTTTGTCTCTTCGTTGTTTATATGAATTCATGATTATTCATGTATGTATGGGTCAACTACAGCTTGCAATCCTTCTCGTTCTCCCACTTGGTTTTCAGCTATTGGTATTAGTTTGCCCCTTCATTCACTCAATAATCTCACTTACTCTCTCTCCTTTTAATATGAGTTGGTATTTTTTTTACGAGTGAGATTATGAACGAGTGTATGTATATCTATGTGTATTAGGGATAAAGAGATAAAAAGTTACATAATGACATACATAGGCTATTCTATGAGTGGGTGAGCGTAGGTAATACAAAAAACAGGTTTATTTTTTTGGTTGTACTAGTCAGAGAAAAAAAAGAAAATGGTTTGTATAATTGGTGTTATGAAGATGACGCCAGAATTTAAAATTCATTCAAGTTCTGTTTAGAGAAGTGAACGTTTATACCACAAAAAAGAAAGAAAAATACACACTTGAATTATGACACGTTTTCAATAAATTTTATTTAAAAAAAATGTGTGTATGTAGTTTTTACTCTGGACGTATTTAAAAGGAATATTAAAAAAGAAACTGAAAAAAAATGAAAAAGTGGTCGTCTTAACGATAAATCCATACTCTTATGAGTTTAATAAAAACGGAATCAGTGTAGCGAAGCATATTTTCTTAAACAAATAAGTTTTCGATAAAACACCACTGTTTTTTGTATTTTTGCAAATCCTTGTAAAGAAAATATTCAAAAGTAAAGATCGAAATACAATAAAAACCAAATACCGAGCTTTTACAAAAAGGAGTCGTGTCATGAGTCAATGGAAACGAGAGTTTTATGTAAATTTTAAAAGCGAATTTAAAAATATATATCTGAAAATTGGTTAAAGTAAGGATTTAAAAAACCCAACAACAGCGCACTTTTTAAACATCATTAAGCAAATACAGTGGAAGTAAAAAAAAAAAATACAAACGATTTATATCTTCTAACAAAAATAAACTAAATAGTTTATATACGTTTTGTGTATTAATCTATATATATACTATTACTACTATATAAACCATTTCACATACAATCTATATATATTTACCTATATTACATAAAAAATAATGGCATAAGTTAAAAAAAAAAAGTAAATTAAAAAAAAAAATGTTGAAGGTTCTAAGTAAAAAAAAAAAAAAAATCACAATTAAAAATTAAAGTAAATTAAAAAAAAAAATGTTGAAGGTTCTAAGTAAAAAAAAAAAAATCGCAATTAAAAATTAAAGTAAAAACAAATAAGTAGTGTAAAAGAATCATGAAAAATTTTAACCTCACAACACCTTAAAACATCGTTATATATTTCATATTAAAATAATAATTATATAAAAAAATCTATTATTTTTTTCTCTTAATTAATTCCTTAAACCGCCTAATTAGATCTACTCTTTTTTAAATAATTATTTAACAATTTTATTTAATTTTTACCACAAAAAAAAATCTATTTTATAGAGCAAAAATAATTATTTTAACTTTAAATTTAAACAAAAAAAATAAAAAGTTTAACCGTAAACAAAAAGTTGGGATTCATTTATATACAAATAAAAATGAAGGTTAAATAAATCTTAGTATAACCCAATGTAGAAAACCAAACCGAACCAAAATCTTATCATTATGTGGGTTACCTCCAATTAAGATGGAGTCGAGGTAACATGGTAGGGAGGGCAAAAGGGGCAGAACACCTCGTCCCCAATCCCAAGGTAAGTATGGCCATCCATCCCATTTAGCGTCCGTTTGTTTTGACAGTTGTTTTTTTTTTAATCGCACGTGAAAATCTGTAGTGCGGTTTCCCTGGGCCTGAGCAAGACCCCACCCATCCGGCGAGCTAGGCCCCTACGCCAGCACGTGCGACCAGCAAAGGCTCAGGGAAACGGAAGCGGATCTTCCACCAACGCCGCACCATTACAGAAATGGCGCCCAACGTGGGGCCCGATCGACAATAGACCGGATTTTTTTTTTAATTTATAATTTTGCCTAAATAGGAACTTATTATTTAATTTAATTTTTTTAACATCTGTGCACCGGGAAAGCACAATTGTTCCTAATTCCTTTTTTTAGTATATGTGTACTAAGGTTCATACCTGTTTTCAATTTCTGGAATTTCAATTAAATATATGTAAATCGCTATTTATATTGACCGAAATTGAAACTGGCTTTGACAATTTAGTTCACCCTACAACATTTAATTTATTTTTGTGATTTTTTTAATTTGCTTTGGTCAGTAAAATTATTTGTGGAATACAGGAACTTTGTTCTAAATGAACCGGTCCCCTGTCCAAAATGATTTTTATGGTACCGAAATAGTAGCAAACTCTCGAAAAAAATATTAAAGTCTCAAACTTAAAATTTTTATTTTTTGATGGATGGTCATACTTACTTACGGATTTTTTTTAATGATTGGTTTGGTTTGGATAACTACATTGGGTTGACAATTTATTGAAATTTTTTTTTGAAAATATATTGAAAAGTATATTGAAAATTTTGAAATTTTCTGAAAGTTATTTTTGTTAACTTATAATTGAACTAAGTTTTAAATTTTGGAAAATTTTTATTAAAAAAAAATATTTGAACTAATTTTGAAAGTTTACTTTAACATACATAGATTGAATACTATATTGAAATCTTTTTGTGGAAATCTTTATGAAATTTATATGGAAAATAATGTTTGAATTTTTTTTTTGAAATCTTTTGAAGGTTTTTATAGTGAAAATTATATTTTGAAAACTATAGTGAAAAGCTATATTGAAAATTAAAATATTGAGAATTTATATTGAAACTCTATATTAAATTATATTAAATTTATATTGAAAATTATATTAAAACTTTATATAGAAATTTTGAAAATTTGTTGAAAATTAATTTTGAGATTTTAAAAGACTTTTTCTGAACTTTAACTTTGAAATTTTTATTAAATTTAATGGAACTTATATTGAAACTTTTTGATAATTTTGTTTAAAATTTAAGTCTGCTTTGAAACTTATTTGAAAATTTAATCTTTTGCGTGGGTTCGATTAAAAACTCCAACTTTTGATCAATTTTTAACTAACTTTTGTAATCACTTTTCCACTGAAATTCATTCCCTTTTCTACGTGAACTCAAATTTTTCGTAAATTTAAATTAACGTAAATTACAAAAATTTTTTGGAATTCATAAAATACATTTGTGGGCCGTACAACTTTTGTTCACTTAGAACTAAAATTGTAATCAATTTGAACGCGTGTCATTGCTTAAATATTTCCCATTAACTTTTTTGAACTTTACCTAGCTCAGCCAAACTCAACCTTATAAACGCTCATCTATTTATTTACAGCCTATATTGGTTCCATTGAACCTGAACTTAATTTGACTTAAAATTATCTCAACTGCGTAACATCTCATTATATTCGCTGTCATTGTCGTTATACCAACACTCGTTCATTCTTTCATATCGTCCGAATATATTTTCGTTAAAATTTTTATAGTTAGTCCGAAATCATGGCGGTACGACATAGTCCAGGAAGTTTAGCTTCGGCTTTGGCCGAGAACGTTTGTTTAATTTGCCAGGAAATTTACGATAATACCAGTAATTTAGTTTCTACCAGGTGTAGGCACATCTTTCACCACGAGTGCCTTTTTAATTTCCTCAACGTTTCGACTTGTTGTCCGCAATGTAACAAAACTGTCACTAAAAACAGTTTATTAAAATATTCCGTCCGAATTAATAATGAAAGTCTGCCAGTTAATACTGGAACGATTCCGAAATCCGCGGAAAGAATTTTATCCGGCAGAAAGCAAAGAAACGAAGAGTTTAATGCCAACCGAAATATTTCACCAGGTCAGACTAGTGGTGAAGGAAGAGATAGTTTAGAGGACCGCATTAGATCTAAAATTGAAACCAGCTTTCAAGGCGAGATCAGTAAGCTTCACGCTGTGATAGAAAGGTTATCTCAACAATTTACTAGCGTAAACATTAGCGCAACCAGAGAACCTGAATGGCCCAGAGAGATCTTTCCGAATGCGTCCGTCCCTCGAAATTTTTCAGCACCGTCTGTTCACCAAGTTCCCCATGAACCTAATTTTGTCCCTCCGCGTAATATTAGGCCTCCTTCTACTCACCCGTCTGTAACAGCAAGTCGTGAGAGAGCATCATTATCGTCCGTTGCCCTTAACAATAGTGGGAAGATTGCAAGTCTGATTAATAGTTGGAACATAACTTTTAATGGAAACACCACCGGGTTACCAGTAGAAAAGTTCATTTATATGATAAATTCGTTAACAAAAGATAGTTTAGCGGGAGATTTCAGGTTATTAAGTGACCATTGTCACATTTTGTTTACGTCAAAAGCCAAAGAATGGTATTGGCGATATCGCAGCACCGTCGATAGAATCGAATGGGAAGATTTGTGCAGGGCTCTTAAAAATCATTTTAGCGATCATTTATCTGACTTAGATATCAGAGAAATGATCAGAGACCGAAAGCAAAATGCTAACGAAAGCTTTGACGATTTTCACCATGCCATTCTGCAGCTTTGCGATCGTCTACGATATCCCCTGAGCGAATCCGAATTGACAGAAATTTTGCGTAGAAATTTAAGACCTCATTTAAGAAGGGAACTGTTCTATCTACAAATTGACAACGTTTCTCATTTACGTCATTTAGTTTTGAGAAGAGAAGCCCTAAGTTTTGAACTGGACAGAGCCCCGAAGAATTTTAGAAGAATAGTTAATGAAATAGACGTAGAAGATGAATTCTTTGATGAAAACCCACCGGAAGAAGTTTGCGAGGTCCGCAAACAACAAGAAGACCCGGCCCGAAGACAAAATAACATCTGCTGGAACTGCCGAAAGGAAGGCCACAGATATACGGACTGTCTCGAAGACAGAACCGTATTCTGTTATGGATGTGGTTCCGTAGGTGTCTACAGACCCCAATGTGAAAAGTGTCAGGGAAACTTCCAGGCGAGCGCCAGCAACAACACCAGCTTCCGCTCGAGAACCAAATAAATACGTCTTTAGGCGAAAAACAATTTGAAAATGATGACAACCCCTCTGAAATTTTAAAGACTAGCTCTGACGGTAGCACACAAACCGATTCCACCAATTTTACCAATTTTACAATTTTGAAAAATGACAAGGAAAAGTCTAAACCAATTTTATTTCCCATCAAGCCATACCATGAGAGAGTTAGATTATACGAGTTAGCTAGAAAACGAATTTTCTGCGCATCGATTAACATCCCAGCGAAATTTAATACGCAAATTCATAAAGTAAAAAGAAGTACTCTACGAATTAGAATTTTTTATAAAATGTTAAAATTAAACAAGTTTAAAGTCCGAAGTTGCATTGAATCTATTGAGAAGTCAAAATCAGACATAAGACCCTATATCCAAATTGATATCTTTGGAATGAAATTATTAGGCCTTTTGGATTCAGGCGCCTCTTTATCCTGCATAAGTGGTTCCGCTGCAAAAACCTTCCTTGGTAAAAATTTACCTTTTAAAAAATTTTCTAATTTCGTAGAAGCAGCTGGCGGTCAGCAATATAAAATTTTAGGTTTCGTAGAAACCAATGTCACCTACCGAAATATTACCAAATTAGTACGTTTTTATATAATACCCGATCTAACACATGATGTATACTTAGGTATCGATTTTTGGCACGCCTTTGGACTTATGTCTATGATTTTTGGGAACAGCCCGTTAAAAATAGAAGAGCTTAATCAATTTTGCGAAGAAAATATTCTAACCAATGACCAAAGAAAAAGGCTAGATCACGTCATAACTATTTTTCCAGATTTTGACAAAGAAGGTTTGGGCAAGACACCCCTCATAGAACATTCGATTGAAATAGAGCCAGGAGTCAAACCCATCAAGCAAAGGTACTTTTCTGTCTCTCCCGCAGTAGAAAAGAAAATTCATGACGAAGTTGATCGCATGTTGGAGCTGGGAGTGATAGAAAAAGCCCCTCCTACTTGTTCTTGGAGCAGTCCTGTAGCTTGCGTCCAGAGAGAAGGAAAGTTTAGACTTTGTCTTGACTCTCGAAAATTAAATAGTGTAACTATTCGCGACGCTTACCCTCAACCTAAAATCAACGGAATTTTATCAAGATTACCTAAAGCTGAATTTATTTCATCTTTAGATTTAAAACATGCTTTTTGGCAAGTTAGTTTAGAAGAAAATTCTCGCGACAAGACAGCTTTTACTATTCCCAATAGGCCCTTATATCGATTTAAAGTGATGCTTTTTGGTTTAACCAATGGTGCATTGGTTTGCCGATTAATGGATGTTATTATTCCACCGCATCGTAAAAATCGAGTCTTCGTTTATTTAAACGATTTACTCTTAGTAAGCGATGATTTCGAAGAACATATTTCTTTATTGCTCGAAGTAGCACAATTAATTCGCAAAGCCGGTCTGACGTTAAATATTGCAAAATGCAAATGGTGCATGAAGGAAGTCCGATATTTAGGTTATATAATTGGTTCTGGGTGTATAAAACCTGATCCCAGTAAAGTTTCCGCCATTAAAGGGTTAACTGAACCAAAATCAGCTAAAGAGGTTCGCCAATTTTTAGGTCTTGTAGGTTGGTACAGACGATTTCTATAAAATTTTGCTTCATTAACTAGTCCGTTAACTGACCTCACGAAAAAATGTAAAACTTTTGTATGGAATCCTGAAGCGCAAAAGTCCTTTGATTTAATCAAAGAAAAATTAACCTCTGCTCCGTTATTAATAACACCGAATTTCGAACGACCTTTCATAATTTCTTGTGATGCTTGCAAAACAGGAGTCGGTGGAGTTTTGGCTCAAGAAGATGAAAATGGTGTCGAAAGGCCCATTGCAGTTTTTTCGCACAAATTAAATAGAGCCCAACAGAACTACTCTATCACCGAACCCGAATGCCTTGCTGCAGTTTTAAGTATAGAAAAATTTAGAGAATACGTTGAAGGTCACGAGTTTTGTGTAATAACGGATCACGCTTCACTAAAATGGTTAATGCGTCAACCAGACCTAAATGGCCGGCTAGCTCGTTGGTCTATGAAACTTCAAGGTTTCAACTTTTCGATTTACCCATGTTTGCACATGGAGGTGTGGGAAAAACCCTCGAACGATTGAGGCGAAATTTTTATTGGCCCAATATGGCTACTCAGGTTAGATCCTTTGTATTAAGTTGCGACATTTGCAAACAAAGCAAAGCGCCAAATTTTATTTTAAAACCACCTATGGGTGTTCAAGCCAAATCGGCTAGACCTTTTCAAAGGTTATATTTAGATTTTATTGGACCTTATCCACGGTCAAAAGCTGGCAATGTAGCTACTTTTTTGGTATTTGACCACTTCACGAAATATCCTTTATTTAAAGCGTTACGGAAAATGTCAACCAATTCAGTAATTGATTTTCTTGAAAAAAATGTTTTTCATATATTCGGCGTGCCTGAAGTCGTTATTACTGACAACGGTTCTCAATTTAGATCCTCACTTTTTGAAAGTTTTTTAACGAAATATGGAGTAAAACATATTTTCACAGCCATTTATTCACCCCAATCTAATAACTCTGAACGAGTTAATCGATCCATTATCGCTGGAATACGTTCGTATCTAGGAAAAGATCAGCGTATGTGGGATACGAATTTGAGCCAAATAGGAGTTGCTTTGAGAAGCTCATATCACAGTTCATTAGGTTTTTCACCGTATTATGTTCTGTTTGGACACCAAATGGTTACTCACGGGCAATCCTATGAAGTCTTTAAAACGTTAGATTTATTAGAAGAAGGTTTAGATGTGGTAGATAACTCCGACAATTACATTTTGTTCGACAAAAAGTGAAGGAAAATTTGGAAAGAGCCTATGACGCCAATAAGAAAACCTACGATCTGAGAACTAGGGCTGTTAATTTTTCAGAAGATGAAGTTGTTTACCGACGAAATTTTTCGCAGAGCAATAAAGCTTCTGCATATAATTCTAAACTTGCCCCTAAATTCTTGAAGGCCAAAATTTTAAAGAAAATTGGTTATTGCAATTATAAATTGGTGGATTTAGCCGGAAAAGACCTTGGCATGTATCACGCGAAAGATTTGCAAAAAGCCAATGCGTAAATACCATACATATCCGTTTTCAGTTGATTTTTCCTTTCATGGAAATCAAAACCATCTGTTTTGTGACGGTGATCAGTTTTGCTCTGCACTGTAGCAAAACAATTTCTGGTACAAGCAGAAATAAGAAAGCAGAAAAAAAATATAACCTTGATCTTGAAATTATTTTCAAGTTCAAGTATGTACATGTAAACAACACCTTATATGGTAACATGTTAATGGAAAATTTTTTGTTCTATTTTTGCAAACTGATTAATGGAGCGATTTGTTTGTCTCTTCGTTGTTTATATGAATTCATGATTATTCATGTATGTATGGGTCAACTACAGCTTGCAGTCCTTCTCGTTCTCCCTTTTGGTTTTCAGCTATTGGTATTAGCTTGCCCCTTCATTCACTCAATAATCTCACTTACTCTCTCTCCTTTTAATATGAGTTGGTATTTTTTTTACGAAAAGAGTGAGATTATGAACGAGTGTATGTATATCTATGTGTATTAGGGATAAAGAGATAGAAAGTTACATAATGACATACATAGGCTATTCTATGAGTGGGTGAGCGTAGGTAATACAAAAAACAGGTTTATTTTTTTTGGTTGTGCTAGTCAGAGAAAAAAAAAAGAAAAGGGTTTGTATAATTGGTGTTATGAAGATGACGCCAGAATTTAAAATTCATTCAAGTTCTGTTTAGAGAAGTGAACGTTTATACCACAAAAAAAAAAGAAAAATACAAACTTGAATTAAGACACGTTTTCAATAAATTTTATTTAAAAAAAATGTGTGTATGTAGTTTTTACTCTGGACGTATTTAAAAGGAATATTAAAAAAGAAACTGAAAAAAAATGAAAAAGTGGTCGTCTTAACGATAAATCCATACTCTTATGAGTTTAATAAAAACGGAATCAGTGTAGCGAAGCATATTTTCTTAAACAAATAAGTTTTCGATAAAACACCACTGTTTTTTGTATTTTTGCAAATCCTTGTAAAGAAAATATTCAAAAGTAAAGATCGAAATACAATAAAAACCAAATACCGAGCTTTTACAAAAAGGAGTCGTGTCATGAGTCAATGGAAACGAGAGTTTTATTTAAATTTTAAAAGCGAATTTAAAAATATATATCTGAAAATTGGTTTAAGTAAGGATTTAAAAAACCCAACAACAGCGCACTTTTTAAACATCATTAAGCAAATACAGTGGAAGTAAAAAAAAAAATACAAACGATTTATATCTTCTAACAAAAATAAACTAAATAGTTTATATACGTTTTGTGTATTAATCTATATATATACTATTACTACTATATAAACAATTTCACATACAATCTATATATATTTACCTATATTACATAAAAAATAATGGCATAAGTTAAAAAAAAAAGTAAATTAAAAAAAAAATGTTGAAGGTTCTAAGTAAAAAAAAAAAAGTCACAATTAAAAATTAAAGTAAAAACAAATAAGTAGTGTAAAAGAATCATGAAAAATTTTAACCTCACAACACCTTAAAACATCGTTATATATTTCATATTAAAATAGTAATTAGATTAGATCTAATTAGATCTACTCTTTTTTAAATAATTATTTAACAATTTTATTTAATTTTTACCACAAAAAAAAAAATCTATTTTATAGAGCAAAAATAATTATTTTAACTTTAAATTTAAACAAAAAAAAATAAAAAGTTTAACCGTAAACAAAAAGTTGGGATTAATTTATATACAAATAAAAATGAAGGTTAAATAAATCTTAGTATAACCCAATGTAGAAAACCAAACCAAACCAAAATCTTATCATTATGTGGGTTACCTCCAATTAAGATGGAGTCGAGGTAACATGGTGGGGAGGGCAAAAGGGGCAGAACACCTCGTCCCCAATCCCAAGGTAAGTATGGCCATCCGTCCCATTTAGCGTCCGTTTGTTTTGACAGTTGTTTTTTTTAATCGCACGTGAAAATCTGTAGTGCGGTTTCCCTGGGCCTAAGCAAGACCCCACCCATCCGGCGAGCTAGGCCCCTACACCAGCACGTGCGACCAGCAAAGGCTCAGGGAGACGGAAGCGGATCTTCCACCACCGTCGCACCATTACAACAAGAGGGAAGAGATGGGAACCAACATCGGAAAGAGAATTGCGACATAGAAAAATGAATCTGGAAGCAAATTGTGTGACATACATTGATTGTCTATGATTCTGCCATAACATGGATAAAGTAGTAGTAGCATCTAAGTATTATTCAGATATATCTAAAAAGTTCTTCTCTATTTACACGAAAAATTACTACAACATAAACTTACGACATAGTATAATAAATGAAATCCATCGCATTCTGGCTACATCGAAGGAATTCTCTGGATGGTTCGATGAAACCGATCCCTGCAGATTATATAGGAAAGCAGTTTTAGATTTTTATATAACTGTTTTGTTATATAAAAACTCTAAAACGTTAGTAAATACCTTGATTGTTAATAAGAGGCAACAAATGAAGGAAAATAAAAAATTTAACAAATTAACAAATTAAAATAAGTGCTTCTTTTCACGACAATAACATAAATTTTTATGTTAACTTCTTTTTCATTTTCAATGCAATTATGTATTAAGTATTATGTATTTAAGTTTATTAAAGTTTTGCTTTTTTTTATTTTTATTATTTATTGTTCTTAAGTATTTTCCAATGACAATGACATAATTTTTTATGTCAACTAATGTATTATTAAATTATTAAATAAATGACAATAACATTTTAAATTAAAAGAAAATTTAATTATGTTTATTTTAAAGACAATGACATAAATTTTTATGTTAACTTATTTTTTTTAACAATTATATATCAACTATTTATTAATAAAATTTTTAGTTTTCTTTTTTTTCATTTATTAGCTGCTCAAACAAATTCAAAAAGGGAATTTATTGTTATTGCTTCTTTTTTTTTAATTTAAAATCAATTTTGATTATTATAAATCAAATTAATCAAAACACATCAAATTTTTAAATATAAATGAAAAATATCACAATACATAAGTCATAACAACACAGAGTTAAGCAAATACATAAATTGCTATGTTTAAAATATAAATTTAAATTATCTTAAAATTTTTGTCTTAACCTTGTGACACAAACAATGTATGTCACACAATTTGCTTCCAGATTCATTTTGATATGTCGCAATTCTCTGTCCGATGTCGGTTCCCATCCACTCGTGCGTTGTCAGTTTTATTGTCACAAAATTGGTTGTAGCTCTTGTCATAAAGAACAAAAATTGTGAACATATAAAATCAAAAAAAATTTCATCTTCAAGATCAAATTCGCAAAAAACTTTAAAAAAATTCGATTTTTCCCCTGTTCAGGTCCATAGGATATTATCTCTGCAAGCAATGCATCGAGTTTTTTGCCTGTGTACCGTTTTTCCATGGGCATTGTGGATTGGTGAAACCGTTCTCCTTGCTCATCGGATTCGATAGGGAGTTGTTTAATAAAATGAAGCAAATGCAGCTTTAATGTCATCGATGTGCCGATTTTCTCAAAATAATACAGCATTTCTTTCACCCATTCTTTTGCTTCCGATTCCGCATCTCGATCCCCTCCGAAGACTCTTGTGCACACACGCTGAAGGTAAATCCATGCCATTGAATGATTTTCATCTACCGATGAATCAAAGTTGCTCTTGAAGAGCTTTCTAATGTCGGGGCCATTAAGTACGCCTGTTAAATGAAGACAAAAAATAAAGACAGAAAAGAAAATATTAACATAGTGTGAATAGTAGAATGAGGTGAACAAAAATTCGTTTTAAATTTACTACAATACCTTTTAAATTGTGTCATCGCTACGCTTTGGGAAACGTTTTTCAAATAGTCGAATGCGTTTGGACAATTTACAACGGCCACTTTGATGAATTTTTTAACAATTAAAGGTTCATTCTTCAGTCTATGTTGTTTCATTTGTTCCTCCGTATTTCTTCTTGGTCTCCACGAATTACATTGGAATTGATTCAGAGGTGAGCGCGAATCCCAATGACAAAGAAAACAAAAGAATTTTGGGAAGCCGTCCTTATCGATTATCCCTTGCAAAATGTTGATGACCTTCAAATCAAAGCAAATCTTCCATTTATTTTCGTAGTACACTAGAGCCCCGACTTTCGTCGTTAATGGGGACCGGAGAAACGCAACGCAAATCGAAACGATGCAAATCGAATCACCTTTTTCTATATAAATGCACTGAAATTTAATTTATTGGGGAAAATATTCAAAACAAAGCAAAAAATGTTGTTTTTTTGATAAAAAAACAAGTATGAATACATTTTTATTTATTTCATTTACTTCAACATATGTTTATAATTATTATAAAGAAATAACAAAACAATAAATTAAGAAAAAACATAACAAAAATTAAATTCATTTACATATGTGTATTCATAAAAAGTAGATGAATTAAAAAATTGTAATTTAGCTAACATTGAGCTCTCTTCAGATGATAAATCTAAATCAACAACACTTATGTCCATTTGATTGGATGGTCTTACTGGTTTTTTAACAATAATGTCTAAAGTTTGTTGAATTTTTAAAGATTTTTTTTATTGATATATTTCTTTGTAACAACTAATGGCTTGATCAACGGATGCTGCTACGCCCGTGCTACGGTTTTTGTCAGGATCGTTTTCAGATAATATATCCATTGCATTGAAAATTAATTGCATAGCTTTGGAAATATTGGCGATTGTTAATTTTTTCTTCTAATGTATCATCACTTATTATGACATCTTCTTCTGAAACATTCTGAATATCAATGGCTAATAAATTTTCATTATCAAGCTCCTCATCGTGAGACAGCAATAAGTCATATATATCATCTTCCTCCCTTTCATGGAGGATGCCTTAACTTCTTCCCAAGATAAATGTTTATTTTCAATAGCTTTCACTGTTTTGTAGTTTTTCCAGAAGTCTTTCATAGAGAGTTTATCATTTTTGTCTGTTGAATCAAGAAGTTGCCGGAAAGTTCGACGAAAGTGGTACATTTTAAAGTTTGAGATTACGCCCTGGGCCATAGGATGAATAAGTGATGTTGTGTTAGGCGGCATAAAAACAACTTTTACATGCTCCGATAAGTCATCTGAAAAAATTGGATGTCCTGGTGCGTTATCGACTAACAAAAGCATTTTGAACTCAATTTGTTGAGAGGAACAAAAGCGTTTAAACTCAGGAACGGCACAATTTTCTAACCAATCTTTAAACAGGGTTGCGGTCATCCAAGCCTTTTTATTAGAGCGCCAATGTACGGGGAGGTCTCATTTATTTATACTTTTCATTGCCCTTGGATTTTCTGATTGGTATATCAAAAAAAGTTTAAATTTAAAATCTCCTTCTGCGTTTCCGCCCAAAAGAAGTGTTAGCCGATCCTTCGCGGCTTTATATCTACGGCATGCTTTCTCATTTTTTGACAAGTAAGTTCTTGATGGTAACCGTTTCCAAAAAAGACCTGTTTCGTCGGCATTCAAAATCTGCTTAGCAGAATACCCTCCTTTTTCAATTATGGGTTTCAGCTCAAGCTTAAACTTTTCTGAAGCTACTCAATCTGCACTGGCTGACTCTCCTTTTAATGCCACATTATGTAAATTTGCCCGTGTTTTAAAGCGGTTAAACCAACCGTTGCTGGCTTCGAAATCATCAGAATTTCCGTTACTACTAGATGCAGTATTTTTCTTAAGGTCGGAGTAAATAGCTTTATTTTTTATTACGTCCTTGCTCAGTGGCATTCTTCGCTTATTTTGATCATGTATCCAAATTTAAAGAAGGGACTCCATCTTAATATCTTGTTTAGATTGGAGTGGTGTGGCAATTCCAGCTAATTGATTTATTTTATCACTGTCTCTGTTGCAAATTGTTCTTACTGTTGTAGGTGCTAGTTCAAAAGCTCTTCCTATATTAACAGCCTTTTCTTCCGATTTAAAACGTTTTATTATGTCCAATTTTAATTCCAAACTTATTACTTTTCATTTACTTTGACTTATTTTTTACGTCCTTAAGGTATTTTGGCGAATCACACACTAAATTCTTACCATAACCAGACAGTTATTCTTAGCACCACTTATATAACAAAGAAAAGGGAATTCCCCCTATTTCACACAATTTGAAAACTTCTTAACGTACAGGTGACGATTAGTGTTGCCAGAAGTTGTAAAAATGCTAAAAGACAGAAAAGATGCTAACTCAGGCACTACAAATGCTAAAAATGGCAATCTACAATGCTGCAGTAAAAAATTCGTTTGCACTGTGATACTAGAGTTAAATTCTGTGATATAAATGTTTTAGTTTTTCAATAGTTTACTTATTTGTTTATTTATATATACTGTGTTTTAAAATCAATCAATTTGTAATGTCAAAATACACCAATAATTTTTTATTAATGTTATAAGTTAAAAATTCACGTAAAGGAAAATTATTTTTAATGTTTTATGTCTTTATATTGATTGTTTTTTCTTCTTTGTGTTAGATTCAAAATAAAATGCCCCTGAAGATGTTGACAAAAACTCAACGAAATGTAGGGAAATAACGAAATAAAGAATTTTTATATTACATTTAATAAAATTGACCAAACAAGCCCTACGTACACTCTATAATACATAAAACAAATAAGTTTGGTCTAAAATCAATATTCCGAAAATTTAACCGTTTTTAGCGACGCAAATCGAAATCAAAACGACGCAAATCGAAATCCAAACGCGCAAATCGGAAACAAAACGACGCAAATCGAAGTCAAAACGATGCAAATCGAACCGACGCAAATCGGGGTAAAAACGACGCAACCTGAAATTGCAACGACGCAAATCGAATTTTTCCAGTTTTTAAAAAGCGACGCAAATTGAAACGACGCAAGTCGGGGCTCTAGTGTATTTGACTTTTTTCATTATATCTTTCAATGTTGCATAGCTTTCTTTCATGTTAATACCCATTGCTGGCGAAATGGAAGGTTTTCGGTTCGACACATGTAACAACACTGCTTTCAAGCTTGAAACAGAACCATAAATAAATAATCTCCACTCACTAGCGATGTAGTTCATTTCCATTTTTACCACCAAAGCTTTTATATCGTTGCAGTAAGCGAACGAATTGTCATCATTTTGAGTGTAGAGGCTCTGAAATTCAGCTTGCCGTTTGCGGTACGCCTTAGAGTTAACATTAGCATGTGAGAGTTTTCTTTGCTTTAAAAACGCTGTCAAAAATATGGCAAGTTGCTGCGACAGTTCCAATATGGCCACAATGAAATCCTTTTCCATTTGTGTTATTAGTTGTGGTCCATCTCATCCCTGTTGGGGCTCATAATCGGTATCAAATGGATCTTCATAAGTAACACCACTTGGTCTACTCATTCCTGTAAATTCTGTCCTACGATCTGGAGTTGGCGGCCTTGGTGATACAATATTTTCAGGTGCAAGCACTAGTAGTGTGGCTGTTACAGTTGCTTTATAAATTTTGTTCTTCTCAGCATGTCGATTTAGACGACATGTGTAATTTACGCATGCATAGCAAGTGGTTGCATCCTACTCACCTGGGCGATTAATCCAGTTTACCGGCTTACAATACTTCCTACTATCTTTGTCTCTACTCAACCATACCATGAGATTGTTATAACATTGGCGACACACTGTATTGGGTGTGCAATTTTCACCTGTCAGGTCTACTTCGTCGAAAAACAACTTATATGCTCTATTGAATTCAGTAGTTAAAAGATTATTTTCCTTTTGAAATCTTGTAGGACTTTTTTTTTCTGATTTGATGACCGCAAACGTAGCAATCAATAAATAAATCAATTTTCACCGCTGAGCTCTCGTTGACGTCGCGCTGTATAATGCCTCGATGCGAGCGTCGCACAGTGGTCAATTTCGCGAGATAGCGGTCAAAACTCTATAACTTTTGACCGAATTGGTATTTTTTTACGCAATGTGTTTTGTTCAATAGGAGGGACTTTAAGCTTCAATTTGCGTGTTCAAACGTAAAAATCGACTGATAGGAACGTAAGTAATTTGGAGTGAAAAATGCATTTTAATTTTTTGTTGAGTTTCCATGTAAAAGTTGAATATTTTGACATTTTAAATAGGTATTTTTTTTTATAATTTCTTATTTTCTTCAATCGTACTTTACAACCAATACTTATTTATTATTCCTAAACTTAATTTTGGTCAGAAAATGCCAACATTTGGCCCCTGACATTTATTTAGTCTCAATATTCACAGGGGCCAAAGGTTGGTTTTTTTGGAAGAAAGCTAATTCTTGTGAGGATTAAACTGAAAAATAACACTGAAATTCCCAACAATATCAATACCATTTGGATATATTATATACAGAACACAACATCGATAAAATTTTAAGTAAACTTTTACTATTGATTTAAAGTGCACATATATTTTATTTAAATGTATTAATAAAAATTTATACTAAAATTAGAAACAAATTATAATCTTTAAACTAGTATTAATTAAACAATATTAGTAAAAATTTCTTCCAAATAGCTTTGATTTTCATTTTGCAGTAGTTGTTTAGCTTCTTCATCTAACTCTAATGAGGTCGATTTCCATTTTTGTCGAATACTGGACATATATGGGTCGGATGTGTACAACAAAATATTAATAAGATCTTCATTAGTACAATATCTGGAAATTTTTCTTGTATTGTGCTCGCGAAAGAATCTGTAGTCTTTGTTCCTTTTTTTTTTTTGCTTCTTCTGAGAGATCTCCAATTGGAAGCATATTGTGCTGAATTATTTGTTCCCCATGGAACAAAATTTTGTGAACTGTGGTTGGCATATGTCTCCAAGAATATTTTTGGTTATAAAGGGTTGCTGTCTCATTAGCATACTGACCAATTTTTTTTGCATCTATCTTTTTGCTACACGCTATAACTTGTAATATGATTTGGAATCGTCGTATTAAATCATAATCTACTCCAGTTATAGAAGCTGCAGTTTCCGGATCGGAAAAATATTTAGTGTTTCATGGTCCGGCCTTTATATATAAATGAAACAAATTTTCTCGCTTAGCAAAGTTTCATTTAAGTAGTGTTGACTGTAATGCCATTTTTTCGAAAAGTATTCTAAAGAATTTTTGACAAAATTCTTTTTATTTTTGCAAAACATGAAATTTTACTATTTCTTAAGTTCTCTACATTGATGTTGTTGTTGAGAAATGTTTATTTCACAAAAATATGCTTGAGTGTTTGTAAATACATATGTTCATGATGAAGAAAGTTTTTTAGTGAAATACTATTCAAAACTAAGAACTATTGTTGAAAGCTGTAGTAGAAATACATAAATATTTATATTTAGATATCGAGCCATGAACGCGACTTTTCAGGAGAAGTGTTTTATGTCAACAACAAATGATTATGGGGTAAAGCATATATGGAATGTGATTATTTTATGGGGACTAGGTCCAAAAATAGTCATTTCTATAAACCAAATCTATAATATTAATAGGCTAGGCGATTTCTTGTGACTGATGTTTTGTTCTACCGGTTAATCCCGATTTTGACCAAGCGTATATTATTTGAAAGGTATTTCTTTTTAGCCGATTTGCAGATTTACAGATTTTTAAATTTTTTCCTTTATTTTGAGTAAATTGCATTTAAACTTGCTACTAACACGTACATAAAATTACACAATGCTATGTGTGTGTTTATTAAATTTGTTATTGTGTTTGCATTAAAAATGAGTTTGTTTTTTGTGTTGATTTGTGAATTGGTTATAATTGATTAGAATACTAGAGTCTTTATTTAATGAAAAAATAAAATTTCCTAGAATTTGCGCTCAAAATTCGAGGGCTGGAATCTGCTAGTTAGAATAAATATGTTAACTTGTAATACACAACATAGATTTAAGAGAATGTCGGGAGACTTCTTTTTACTGGTATAAGGACTATGGCTAAAATTAGTTGTTTTTGAGTAGATGATTTGCGGATAAAATAAATAACACCAAACCAAATCTGGTCACGCTATACTACATGGACTGAAAACTTCGTGGCCTAACATCGAGATGGCATGTGAAGTACAATTTTTTTCTTCAGTATTATTGAGAAGGGCCAATTGTTAGAAAAATTGGGTCAAAATTTCATGACATTACATTAATTAGAAAAATAGTTACCGTTATAAAAATGATGCTGGTTTTAAAGTTGGAGAAAAAGTTGGTTGCAAAGAGTTTTGTGTTTTGATTAAACATTGTTTTTGGTGAGAAAAAATACTGTCCAAACCAAAGAATGGATTGATAAACATTATGGCGAATCTTCATCGACATATGCAATGGCTTAAAGAAGCAATTCCGAATTTAAACGTGGTCGTACGAGCACAAATGATACAGATCATCCTGGTCATCCAAAGAAGGTAGTTAGTTACCAAATTAGAATTTCCTTCTCCTTGCTTTGGCTGGTCAATTATAAGGCCTATCTCACGGTATTTTTCTTGAATATCTTTTTTTTTTGCTTTCTTTTTTCCAAATTTTCTTTGTTGTTTCTCACTGTTTCACCTAACGGGCCAAATTCCAAATCGTATCCCAATTTAAGAATATGGCCCATAAAACGAATTCTAGCATGAAGAGGTGACATTCCAAATTCATATGCTTCATTAAAACTATCGTCTTGTGTTGGTGGTTGGCTCAATTGACTTGATGTTTTTTGGCATATGGTGCAGCTTGACGATGACTTTGTTTTGGTTAAAGCTTGTGCAACTTTTTCATCAATCATTGTGAGACACATTTTAAAATTTACTTCAATGTCTTGGTCATCAAATTTAAATGTTACTGGTTGAAGTTCTTTAATTTGATCATTTATTTTTCGAACTTCTTCATCTATGACATCTTGAGTCTCCTTTTTGTAAGCAAACTTTATTGGTCTACAAAATTTTGTTGACGAGGGAATTTCATTCTTCCATACATCTATCTCTGCAGCTCTACTAGTTGACGGCTCTGAACCAATATAAGTTTTTGTTAAACGTAATGGAACGAAAGAAATCATGAATAAATTGGCATCTGATGAATTTTCCGCATTACATTGTTTGTATTGTTTCTGGCCAGAGGACCCATCACATCCCCATTTATAAAAGGTACTTGGTTTTACCAGTTATTTCCATTGATTTTAAATTTATTTGCAATTTTCACGTATTTAAGTTGTGTAATATTAGATGGCAATAAAATCTTTTTTACCTTTTCCAAATGAATTGCCAGATACCACATAATTTGAGAGTTCTATTGTCATTTTTGTCAAAATTTTGATACACCCTTCTATGTGGACTAGGTCCAAATATGGGCCAACTTCTCCTAATTTCAACAGAATTATTTTTTGGGTCAATAAGAACTCTTGTACAAAATTTCATCAAAATATATGCATAATAGCCACTTTCACATACAAATAGCTTCTCAAAAAATATGACGTGCATTTGTACAGAATATCTTACCTTGGGTCAGAAAAATTGCTGTAGCTCAAAAAATGCAGTCCCGATGCATGGACATGTATATATAGGAATGTAGGGGAGAGTTAGGACTACAAAATAGTAAATTTGTGTTTTGACTCAGCTTGACTCACAGGAGTTGTGCTCTATGAAGTAGGAAATTTCCGAGAAATTTGACCTTTTTTAAAAAAAAAATTTAAATTGTTCTGAAAACAGTAGAGCTTCAATTTTTTGCCAGTAATAGGAAATAAGTTAAGTTACAACATAAAATTTATTTCGTCCAAAAATGTTGAAAAACAAAAAAGTTATGATCATTTAAACTTTAAAAATTAACTAAAAATATCATAAATTTACTAAATTCTGAAAAAGCCCATTTGGGACCACCCTGTTCTCAGTGAAATAGCTGAAATAGAGTTCTAATTTTTTGGCTCCCGAGGTTTACTACTGTCTACTTTCATATGAGTCTAATAACTTTAAAATCGGAGAACAAAAACCAAAAGGAGTTTTGGCCGCTATCTCAAAATATTGACCACAGTGCGTCGTGTCGCTTTTATATTGTGTGCTGCGTCCCTTGACGCGTGTGCTGAGCTTACTGCTTTGCCTGTGCTGCTGCGGTCGGTGCGTGATCGCGTGATTTGTTTATTGAGATCTGAGGTACATTTTTGTAGTTGATTGTTTCCTTGAATTTTGAACGGTTTGCTACCTATGGACCTGAACAAGGGAAAAAAGGTAGCAAAATCTAATTTTTTAAAGTTTTTTGCGATTTTGATCTTGAAGATGAAGTTTTTTTGATTTTATATGTTCACAATTTTTGTTCTTTATGACAAGAGCTACAACTCAAACAGTAAATCAAAATTCCAAACGGTTTGACACCGAGACCCCAAGTCTTTTGGGGCCCATAAAAAAAAGTGCATAACTTGGGGCAAAACTGGGAGACACGGGTCTTTTTTATCTTTTATCACGTAGTGGTGTCCGTAGATGGTTATATTTTTCGTGTTGCACTGTGTTATAGAATATGGGTAGTTTATAATTTTATTTGTTCAGAACTTCAAATAAAATTGCTTCAGCTCAATAAATTATTCTTGCAAAAACATAACATACATTTGTATATATTAATTCGTATTTTTCCCAGGTTATGGGCCCAGTCCTTAACATCGCGGAACTAAATTTTAAAAATTGAAAGGAATCGGAAAATTGGGATATTTAATATTAAATTTGAATTATTATAAAACGTAAATAGTGAACGAAAATGAGTTACATAAGTTTTAATATTGAACCGTTGGGTAAAGAAAATTTTGATACGTGGAAAATCCAAGTTGAAGCATTGCTGATTAAAAATAATGCTTGGAAGTACGTTATCGGAAGCTGTACAAAACCTACAAACCTACAAATAAGGTTCTTGAATCGAAATTCGAAGATGCCAAAGCAAAATCGGATTCAATTTTACTAATTGCCCCAACTGAATTGAAGCAAATTAAAAATTGTAAGACACCTAAAGAAGTGTGGGATAAATTACACAATATTTATCAGTCAAAAGGTGCTGCTAGAAAAGCGATGCTATTAAATGGTCTTATTTTACATAACATGAAAAATGGAGATGGTATTAGAAATCATATAGAAAGAAGTTGTTATTAAAAATCCTAAAATCCTAATTGCTAAAAGAAATAAGGCTTTATATTACGTTGAAGAAGAAACAGAATATTGTAAAGTGGTACAATTTTCATCTATACAGCAATGGTATGAACGTTATTTACATCTAAATGATAATTATCTAAAAGATCTTATGAGTAAACAAAAGGTAAATGAATGAATTTTAATATTAAAGATAAGTTAGAGTTTTGTAATATATTGTCCAAGGGAAAACAACATCAGAAGCCATTTAACGGATCAAATTCAAAATCTACAAAAGTTTTCGAACTTATTCATACCGTTGTATGTGGCCCCATGAGAGTGAATTCAATCGGTGTAAAGTTCATTGATGACAAATCAAGATGGTGTGAAACCTATTTTTTGAAAAACAAGAATAAAGTTTTTGAAAAATGTAAAGATTTGCAAAGAATGGTTGAGAATTTAATAGAAAGAAATATAAAGGTTATACGATCAGATAATGGCACAGAATATACTAATATATAATTAAGAACTATTTAAAGGAGAAGGGTATCAAACATGAATTTAATGTAGCATATATACCACAACATATCGGAGTGGGCGAAAGAAAAAAGAGAACTTTTATTGAAATGGCAAGATGTATGATCATACAATCCGGTCTAACTCTTGGTTTCTGGGCTGAAGCAGCTTTAACAGTTAACCATATTCAAAATAGATGTCCTTCAAGTAGTCCGGATGGTGATATATCTTTTAGGTTGGTTAGGAAGAAATCCAGTTGTAAATTATTTTCGAATATTTGGTACAACAGCCTTTATGCAGCAAAAATCAATAAATCGTGGTAAATTTGCACCTAAATCCAAGAAATGCATATTCGTGGGATACTCTATCACATCGACCCCATATAGATTATGGAATCCTGAAAATAAAAAAATGTTCAAGAGATATCACATTTTCTCATATCAATTTGAAGAAAATTGTACAGATTTTGTAAAAGGTGAAGTATTGAAAGACCAAAATGAAGTTAACATCAATGTGATTTTTATAGCCAAAAGAAAATCCCACAGTGCAAAAAGATGAAAATAGTGATAGTTTTCCAGAAACAAATAAAGATACAAATATTAGAGAATTTCTAACACCATTAATAAGCACAATAAGACCATGAAGGCCAAAGACATTGAAAACTGGAAAAAGAAGTAGTCGAAGAAAATTATAAGCAATTTACAGGATGAAGAAACACATACCCATATTGGTTAAAATAAAACGAACATTGCAAATTTGATCGATCAAATGATCTGCTGGCAGTTGAAGATGCAATTGTAGGTCAACAAGCATATAAATGAAATAAAGCAATAAAAGTTGAATACGATGCTTTAATGAAAAATATTACGTGGATGATTGTAAATTATCGAATGACAGCGTAGATGGTACTATATAACGATGTAAAGCCAAGCTTGTTGCTAAAGGTTTTACGCAGATACCAGGTATTTTACTGCAATGTTGCAAGAATTGGTTCTATAATATTGTTGATGGCTTTATCAGTGTAATTGAAGCTAGATGTATATGAATTCGATTTTGTATCTGCATATCCAAATGTATTTAAAGTATTGTAAATGAAAATGAGCTATGAAGATATGAAGGTAAAGTTTGTTTATTAAGAAAAGCTTGCAGTCCAGTAGGCAATTGTATAAAAATTGAAACAGTTTAAACTGAAACCAATGAATCCTGATCCGGCGGACGTTACCATGGCAAATTGGGTTACAGCAAATCGCGGCTGAAAATGTAACACATACATTCATGAATATACATTCATGGTTATAAATAATTACATTGTTATTATTATTAATATATTGATATATATTAGTATATCAATATATATTATTATTATTATGTTATGAATTACATCCTATAATATATTACATTATCTTACATTATATTACCCTATTTATATTATATTATTCCATACCACATTGTAAATTGCATACTTTATTATACTATAGTTTTCTACTATAACTACACATGTGAAACCCCGTTTCACAACATTCCTCCCCCTTTCCACGGAAACGATTCCCACATCGTTTACCAGCGATACTGAACTGGCACGCTGCTTCTGCTGCCGCTGATGCTGATTCTGCTGATGATGATGTCGATGCTGATGATGATGTTAATGTTGATGATAACGTTGCTGATGCTGATGATGATGTTGATGTTGATGATAATGTTGCTGCTGATGATGTCAAAACTGATAAAACGAATCCGGAACCAATGCTGTTGATTAAGTTTTGTAATAAATATTTAAGCACAGTAAATTAAACGCGTGTGACCTGTTTAATTAGCAAAACACAAGAGAGATATTTATTGATCGGATGTAACAGACATGTCAAAATACTTCTGTAATGTACTCGTGAACATAGGTTCAAGTGTAAACCCAGATCAATGATTCACAAGTACACAAATACGTATGTATGCTTGTGGTGACGATTGAGTCAGGTTTACAAAATGTATGTTTGTACGTTTGATACTGAAAGTATGTAGAACGTAAACAAATATTTTGTAAACAAAAAGTTTAATGACTTATTTGTTTTAGCGTATCACCAATTTGTGTAACATTACACCAAATTCTATATGAATGATCGATACATTGTTTGACTGTGACGTTTGGACGAACTGACCATTTGACGAAAGAGAAAAACACTCAAAATCACCAACACAACATAAACATAAATTTTCAGTATTAAGTATTGAGTAAATTCTACTCAACAATATGATTGTAAAATTAATATATAAGAATGGATCTTATTAAATAAAGGCACAGTCGGATTTAAGTCACAAGAAAAATAACAAGTGTAATGGTGCGGCGGTGGTGGAATTTCCGCTTCCTGTTTCCCTGAGCCTTTGCTGGTCGCACGTGCTTGCGAGGGGGCCTAGCTCGCCGGATGGGTGGGGTCTTGCTCAGGCCCAGGGAAACCGCACTACAGATGTTCACGTGCGATTTACAAAAAAACACTGTCAAAACGGAATCTAAAGGACGGATGGATGGCATACTTACCTTCCGGTGGGGACTAGCTGTTATGCCCCTTTTTGGCCTCCCTACCATGTTACCTGATATTCCATCTTAATTGGAGGTAACCCACTGAAATAAAAAAAGTTTGGTTTGGTTTGGTTTCTACATTGGGTTTAACCAAAGTTTATTTAACCTTCATTTTTAAGGTGTTAATTGTAAATTAATTTTTTTTTTTTAATACTAAATTTTAGTTTTTTCTAAATTTCATTTTTAGAAAAATTTGAATTTTAGAGGAAAAATTTTTAAATATTAGAAAATTTTAATTTTAGGAGAATTTTAAATTTAGCTTAATTTTATGCATATTTAAGAAAATTATTTTAATTTATGAAAATTTTAATTTTAACCAAAATTTGAATCTTAGCACTATTTATATTTACCATAATTTTTATTTTTACCACAATTTAATTTTATGAAAATTTTTAATTTTTACAATATTTATTTATTAGAAAATTTTGTTTTCTTTTACTTTTAGTAAAATGTTACATATAAAAAAAAATTTTTCTTTTATAATTTATAATTAGAAAATTTTTTAGCAAAACTTTGAAGTTTACTCAATTTTAAATTTAGCAAATTTTTATATCTCACAAATTTTTTTTATTTAATTTAAATTTTATAGTTATACAAATCTTAGGAAAATGTTAATTTTAATTTAGATTTAAGAAAACATTTTAATTAGTTTCTTTTAATTACCGCCATGTGGTTGTACAGATGAAGCTGCTGCCGCCAGACGCCGTGGTTGTGCGTCGCAATATGACATTAAAAAAATTGGCCATAGCTGCATTAATAACGATATTGTTGCTGATTTCCATACAAAATGTTTATAATTCCTTAATTTTGTTTTATCAATCAGGTACCCAATATTTTGTGGTTTTATTTATTTAAGTTAATTAATACACAGTCTTAGAGAAGAAACAATTCATTTTGAAGGAATTTTGTAGTATTGCTTATTTGGTTTATGTCGATAATGTTTTTTTTTTAATTTTAATTATACTTTGAACTTTAATATTTTATATTTATAGCACTTTAGTTCTTAACTCAATTTAATTTTTAGTTTAGTTTTTTTTTTTTAATAATTATAGATTTAATACAAAAAGATAACTACAAAATATATATGTTCGATTTTTAAATTTACATTTTGCTCAGAACGTTTTCTGTAGCACAAACAGAAATAATATTAATTAACACAGAATTTTATTTATTCACATGTCCATAAAATCTAATAATTTTTTTCTTAAAGTTTATTTAATTTTTATTTGTTTTTATTCCTTAACTTTTACACTACTTTTAAATTTCACTTAACTATTTCTTAAATTTAATTTGACATTTCATTAGTCTTTTCTTATTTCTTTTCTTAAATATTTAATTTTCTTAATTTTTTAATTTTCTTAAACTTTATCTTTAACGACTACATTTTATATATTTAAAAGGTTTTTCCTCAACCTTATTCTTCAAAAATCAAAACTTAACTCCCCTAATCAAAATTCTTTTCTTCACATTATACCTACCATCACTCATTCATTCATCTCCAGCTAAAACATGTTTTGTATTAACTACGCTCAACTACTCATTGAATAGCCTATGTATATCATTATGGAACATTTTATCTCGTTATCCATAATACGCATAGATATACAGACATTCGTTCATAATCTCACTCTTTTCGTAAAAAAAAATACCAACTCATATTAAAAGGAGAGAGAGTAAGTGAGATTACTGAGTGAACGAAGGGGTAAGCTAATACCAATAGCTGAAAACCAATTGGGAGAACGAGAAGGATTGCAAGTTGTAGTTGACCCATACATACATGAATAATCATGATTTAATACAAAACAATGAAGAGACTAAAAAAACTCGCGCCATAAATCAGTTTGCCAAAAATAGAACCAAAAAAAATTTCAATCCACATATTACCATACAAGGTGTTGTTTACATGTACATACATGAACTTGAAAATAATTTCAAGATCAAGGTTATTTTTTTTTTTTCTTATTTCTGCTTGTACCAGAAATTCTTTGGCTACAGTGAAGAGCAAATCTGATCACCGTCACACAAGTTGAGTTTTTACTTTAATTTCTTCGACACAATAAAATAATAAGAGTATACATCACATGTCACAACACTTGTAACACCACATGGCGATCCTGCGGACCACGATCCTGCAACTATAAATTGATCCTGAGGACTACGATCCTACAACTATAAATTGATCCTGCGTACTACGATCCTACAACTATAAATTGATTCTGCGGACTACGATGCTGCAACTATAAACTAAGCCTGCGGACTGCTATCCTGCCACTATAAACACTATACGGCTTACGATACTAACAGCTTAATCAAGGCATTAATAACAGGAATATTGATATGCTCAGCTATTAAGGTGCGAAAATTAAGATTTTGAAGACGCAATTCATGGCAAGGAGCAACATTTTGCTTAGGCCAAAAAACGTATCCTGAAAATCATCAATACGTCACTACATCGAGAACGACTTCAATGAATCCAGAACATGTAAGATGAGATAGGTAATAAAGTGAGCAAAAATCCAGAAGGTGCATGGGCACGACTGGTGAACATATCAATGAACTATTTAAATTGTGCATATTTTTTTTTTGATAATATGATTAAGAAATTTTTTTTTCTAATGTGAAAATGTTTTGTTGAAAAGTATTATTGTTAAAAAGTGTTAATGTGAGAAAAATATAAATTTACCTTAGTCTAAATACATGAATTTTGTTGAAAATGAGATATTCTGTGGAACGGAAATTTATATAGATCATGAAAAACGATTTAGTGTTAGCATGGAAGCTTAGAAAATACGTGAGGAAACAAATAAGAACATAACAGGTTAGGAATATCTAAATTAATGTAAAATTTTTGGTAGACGCATGGAATTAATAAAGGAAAGTGAAATTTAGGAAAGTTTAGAAGGAAAAAGGAAAATATAGCCAAATTAGAAATCTTGAAGAACAATAAGAATATTAGAACAATCGAAATGGAGTAGTCATTGGAAGAATTATGGAAAAAAGTCCAAGAAGCGAAGAAGAATTGGACAAGAATGCTAAGGGAGACAAAGGACAAGGAAACTGTTAGGAAACCCGAAATATTGAATATCGGTCCTAGACCATTAAAAATTTTGTATAAGGATAGAACAGACATATTGCCAACTATACCAAAGATAGATTTATCTGTAATGAGGAGAAACCGCAGTGATTTTAAAAACCGCATGCAGAGAAAAATTAATGTTTTGAAGAGCGACCTGTCAACAGAGGATGTAAAAGAATACAATTAGAGGAAAAGATACATAATACAAGAAAGGAATTAACTTTGTTTTTAGAGGAAAGGAAAAGAAAGAAAAGGATAGAGAATAGAAAGAAAACCCCACAAGAGTAAGGCTATTTAAAAAAAAAATTATAAACAAAATGAAAACGAAAATGAATTAAAGTAATCAAATACAATGTCAAATCATAAATTAAGAGGAAATTTTAAACTAAATATTCTATTTTAAGAAAAATTAAATTTAACAAAAAAAAATTTTAATTTTACAAATATAGTAAATAAAGATATAACTGAGAAAGAATCAGTATTGAAATTTATTTAAGGAAAATCCAAAAAAAAAAAAAAAACATTAAATAACTAAATAACATATAATCTTAGAGATAATAAATGAATAAAATATAAGAGAAAATAAAATTTTTATTGAAAATTGTTTAAGACAAATAAGATCAATTAATAATAGAAATATTAACTATCAATAACAAATATAGAAAATTATATGTTAGAATTTATATAAGAAAAAGATAGATATTATAGAAATGAATAAATAAAATAAAGTTAAAAGGGAAAATAAAATTAAAATTGAATTGTCAATGTCCCATATGGAAAATTTAATAAAGATAAATGAAATCTCGATGTTGGAAAGATTTAATAAAAAAAAGATTTGATTGAAAACGTATTTGAACAGCATCTATATCGGTCGTATTTTTTTTGGCAATGATAACACAAGGGAACAAAATTGAACTTTTTTTGTGTTGATTTGAAATTTATAGCAAATTTTTACTAATTTGAGGTCGCTGATTTCAAATCTGCACTTGGTTTTTTTCTATCAGCTCGACTTTTCGAGATATACCGTTATGTTCAAAATTAAGGCACTTCCGCTACATATATTGGAATAACTTGAAAACGGTTCACCATATTAAATTAAAAAAAAAATCCGAAACTCGCAAACAATATTCTCTTAAAGCCGTGCTTACATTGTTTTTAAATTTTCCAAGTAGTTTTAGAGATATCGTTCAAGTTTTGAAAAAAAAAATTAAAATTTTTTAAAAAAAAACATTTTTTTTGTTCTTTAAAAATTCCTAAAAAATAAAAATGGGACAAAAATCACAGTTTTGGTCTACAAACAGTTAGTTAAATATATTTCGAATAAAATGAGCTTTATTTCATTGCAATCGGTGCACAACTTTTGATTTTGTTCACGATTTACTGAATTGATATAAATCGCGATTTCCATACAAAAATAACATTTTCTAATGTGTAAGTGTTTGTATGTAATAAGTTAGTTTTTTATGATTCTAAGAATTAAAAAAATTAAGTAATAAAAAAAGATTATTTCATTTTTATGGTCAGCTATACTTTTTAATTTAACACAAAAAGAGCATTTTAAAGAAAAATAAAAAATTTTAATACACAAATATTACAATGTAATTACAACTCATCGAAAAATTTTCTTTTATAAGATTTTCTTAAATAACCTTGTTTAGAGGGATTTGTTTTAATGCTCCAGCAATAGTCCGCCATCATATGCTTATCCCAGTGACCCTGGTACCGCTCCTCTATAGTGCGGATATCTTGATGGAAACGTTCACCTTGTTCTTCACTGAAGTCTCCAAGAATTTCAGGGAAACAATCCAAATGACTGTGTAGGTAGTGCACCTTAATGCTCATATTACAACCAAGCTGCTTGAAATGTGACAACATGTTATCCACGTGGTCCGAATAGTGCTCACCCTTTTTGTTTCCCAGGAAATTGCGCACTATTCAAACAAATTCATTCCAAGCATTTCTTTCAATATCTGTCATGGAATTACTAAAATTTTCATCATTGATTAATTTTTTGATTTGAGGGCCATCAAAAATGCCAGCTTTCAGTTTCTCCGAACTCAAATTGTTGAACTTTTTACTGATATATCTAAAACAATCACCGTCCTTGTTGAGAGCTTTGACAAATTGTGTCATAAGTCCTAGCTTGATATGGAGAGGTGGCAGTATTATGCGATCCCTGGGCACAAGTGGTTGATTAACTATATTGTGGTTTCCTGGAACCATAGCTTCCCTCGAAGGCCAGTCTTTCTTACTCCAGTGTTCAGATCTGGCTCTGCTATCCCATAAACAAATGAAACACGGATATTTTGTGTAGCCACCTTGTTGGCCTAGAAGAAAATTCACCATTTTTAGATCCACACAAATTAGCCAGCGGTGTTCGTTGTACTTTATTTTATTTATAACTGAGGCAATTGTAGAATATTCTTCTTTAGGTTTAGTTGAATGTGCAATGGGCAACGAACCCAATTTATTACCGTTATGCAGAAGTACACATTTTAGGCTGCGTTTAGAAGAATCTATAAATAGTCGCCAGTCATTTGGATCATACTCCTCTAATCCCATCGCTGTTACTAAACCAGGAACATCTGAACAATAAACAAATTCATCGTCTTCGGAAAAGAATGGAAGTAAGTTTTTTTCTCTGTTACGGTAGTATGAAATTGTTGTTCCTTGGGTTAACAGATTTTTTTGCTTTAATCGAGAAGCAAGAATTTCAGATGCTTTTTTAGAAAATCCAAGGTCTCTCACTAAATCACTAAGCTCCTCCTGATTAAATTGCTCGCGTTCAGAAGAAATATCTAAATGCAAGTCATCTGATCCAAATTCAGAAATTGGTGAAGGAACATTTTGTCGTAAGTCGTGGAAATTGTGTGTAGATGTAGACGGTTGTTGTTCTGAATCCTCACTAGAGTACAGGACTGGTTGGGTAATAGACAACACGTTAGGATAAATCCATTTAGACCGGTTTATTTTATTAATGCCTGTTATGTTGACAGCACAAAAATAACAATCATCATAATGATTCGAAGGTTCCCGCCAGATCATTGGTGTTTTATACTTGAAGTGGGTCCGTTGCTTGTTTGCCCATAACCTTAAATACTCTACACAGTTTTTACATACAGTATTAGGAATCCAGTACTTATCACGGGTTTCCATGGTAAATCCGAAGTAGTCAAAATAAATTTTTTTAATAAAATCTGACACACTTTTTCTATTTTTTATAAACGTGTATTCGCCACATATGTTACAAAAATAGTTGGGATTGATTTTACAGGTGTTTCTTGACGTAGCCATTGCACAATTTTGAAGTATGTATCAAAGTAACACAATTTTCAATAAATAACACACGGGAACAAAATTGAACTTTTTTGTGTTGACTGATTAAATGTTCAATGTAAAATGATTTATATTTTTTGTTGTTATACTTTTCGCTTTCGTAAACACTTGTTGAATGAGAAAAATTGGTTGAATGAACCCATATAAATACTTAGTAGTTTTTTACTGAAGTACCAAAAAAAATTATATCCAGAATTTTATTGACAGTCACTTATGAATGAACACATGTGTTCAGGGGAATTCCTTTAAAAAATCATCCGTTACCAACGGTAAACCACACATCAATAAAAACAAGTGGACTTTTCTTTTTTCTCTTTAATTGACTGTGAACTGACTAGGTGTCATAAAGGGACAATAAAATTTATAGGCGTTATGAGTTTGCTACCGCAACCATAAAAATGAAATAATCTTTTTTTATTACTTAATTTTTTTAATTCTTAGAATCATAAAAAACTAACTTATTACATACAAACACTTACACATTAGAAAATGTTATTTTTGTATGGAAATCGCGATTTATATCAATTCAGTAAATCGTGAACAAAATCAAAAGTTGTGCACCGATTGCAATGAAATAAAGCTCATTTTATTCGAAATATATTTAACTAACTTTTTGTAGACCAAAACTGTGATTTTTGTCCCATTTTTATTTTTTAGGAATTTTTAAAGAACAAAAAAAATTTTTTTTTAAAAAAATTTTAATTTTTTTTTCAAAACTTGAACGATATCTCTAAAACTACTTGGAAAATTTAAAAACAAAGTAAGCACGGCTTTAAGAGAATATTGTTTGCGAGTTTCGGATTTTGTTTTTTAATATAATATGGTGAACCGTTTTCAAGTTATTCCAATATATGTAGCGGAAGTGCCTTAATTTTGAACATAACGGTATATCTCGAAAAGTCGAGCTGATAGAAAAAAACCAAGGGCAGATTTGGATTCAGCGTCCCAAATTACCTTAAAAACTATATTCAGTTCTTAATCAACAGAACCATTGTTCCCTTGTGTAATCGTAAATATGAAAATAAAGATTTAAATAAAGGAGATAAAGTTGTAATGATAAAATAATAAATTAGAAAATGGGAACGAAAATTGAAATGAAAATGATAGAATATGAAATAATAGAGAAGGGAAAACGCTGGTGATGAATAACGGACAGACGTGAAATGATACAGAGTGAGGGAAAGATGACTGCACCTATTAACATTGATCGCTTCAAGATGTGTGTATTTGCATCGACAGGTTATGTAGGAAAATGAATATATGGGGAAATGATATTGTGCACATGGACATAGTCGTATATAATAAGCAAGCGAGATATAGAGCGATAATTCTGCGAATCTAGATTTCGATATGAAGAAACTGTTATCTATTATGTAAAAGTAAATAAGTAAGAAATTGAATTTTAGCGCGCGAGATATAGTGATAATCCATCTTTAATAAGTTAAAGTACTGCAGAAACTATTATCTAATATGGAGAATACTGAAATTGAAAATGAATTCGCACTATAATGGAAGAGTGACGAAATATATATATATATATATATATATATATATGAGAATGAAAATAAAACCCCAAGTGAAGGTAGAAGAACAATAGAAAAAATATTAGGAAAAGAAAATGACAATATATGTCGAGATAGAAGAGTAACCCTCAAGAATTGACGAAGTAGGAGTTTTAAATGAAATGTATCAAGGGAAACACCATGCGATAGAACATTGAAACATAATAAATTGATAACAAGATAATTACCATATCATTGACCGAAGTGAATTGACGATATTGTTTTGATAAGATAAATTCTTTGAACAAATTTATGAAATAAATGAAAGAAACAAAATTTTAAATTGTATTAGTATTGTATTGAATAGTAATGACAAAGTTATAAATATTAAAGAGAATTAAATTAAAATGGATTAATAAATGTATAATATTAAATCTCAGAATATCTAATTTTTGAAAATTAATAAAGTCTTAAATAAAAATGTAGAGGTACTAAGAAAATTTGATGAAAAATTTATTAAATTGCAAAATACACAATAATAATACTATAAATTAGACTATTTCCAAAAAAAAAAAAAAGAACAAAAAAGGAAGACAAAAAAAAAGAAAAAAGGAAAATACAAAAGGAACAGATAATAATATAAATAAATGACAATGTTATAATATCAATATTCAGACTATAAT
The DNA here is from genome assembly GCA_963682025.1 of Cordilura impudica. NCBI lineage: Eukaryota > Metazoa > Arthropoda > Insecta > Diptera > Scathophagidae > Cordilura > Cordilura impudica. Next base: position 185,957,384 of record OY821518.1, read on the forward strand.
AAACAAACTTTATATAAGCAAAATATAATTATATAATACAGAATATTTGGATAACAAACATTTTTTTGTAACCAGATAATAATTTTAAAATGTTAGTACTTTAAGTATTATAAAATATAAATGAAACCCATTTTTCAAAAAAAAAGAAAAATTTTTATTATATACTAATAGACATTTAATAACTAAAATATACAGATACCATTTTCACTGAAACTATGACTAATTATTTTGCAATATAAACATTTGAAATATTATACTTATTTAATAACTTTACACTATACACCGTTATATTGTTCAAAAATCATCCAAGTTTATAAATAAAATTGTATTATTATCTTGAACGACGAGGGTGTAGTGTACTCGTGAACATAGGGTCAAGTGTAAACACAGATCAATGATTCACAAGTACACAAATACGTATGTATGTTTGTGGTGACGATTGAGTCAGGTTTACAAAATGTATGTTTGTACGTTTGATACTGAAAGTATGTAAAACGTAAACAAATATTTTGTAAACAAAAAGTTTAATGACTTATTTGTTTTAGCATATCACCAATTTGTGTAACATTACACCAAATTCTATATGAATGATCGATACATTGTTTGGCTGTGACGTTTGGACGAACTGACCATTTGATGAAAGAGAAAAACACTCAAAATCACTAACACAACATAAACATATATTTTCTGTATTAAGTATTGAATAAATTCTACTCAAAATATGATTGTAAAATAAATATATAAGAATGGATCTTATTAAATAAGGGCACAGTCGGATTTAAGACACAAGAAAAACAACAAGTTGAGTTTTTACTTTAATTTCTTCGACATAATAAAATAATAAGAGTATGCACCACATGTCACAACACTTGTCACACCACACTAGGTAGTTTACATGGTTGTAACAGATATGTGAAATACTAAGTTTACAGGGTTGCAGATAGCGATAATAATTGTTCGTATTATTTCAACATCTCCACTGAACAAGTATTCTGTATAGTTGTTTTTTGCTCTTTGTTTATAGTGCGTTTACATCTGAGGAAAATCTAGTAGATTTTTGTTGAAATCTATTTCAAAATCTAAACCGTTTACATCTAACTTTTTTGACATTTAGTTAGATTTTGTTTCCACAACAATAAACAGCTGATTAAAATAAAACATAAAACTAGAAATACCAAAAATATTCAAAACAATAGGAAAAATGGAAAATTCTAAAAAGGAACAGATTTTATTGTTATATCACGCATTCAAAATGAAAAAAGCACAAGCTAAAATGCAAATTTTGCGAAAAAAAAACAACATCAGTATTTGTTAAATGCATTGTTAGAACAGCAAAAACAAATGCATTTTTCAAAATTTATATATAGCAGATTGGAGTGGGCACACGTAAGTATAAAAATTTATAACTTTTCAATTACTAAATATTTGTTTATTATAGATTCGTCACGGTTCGTTTTGGGAGCGAGACGTTCCTCTGATGACGGAAAAAGATTTCATCGAAAACTTTAGGATGAGCCGCCAAACATTTCAGTTGCTTTGTTCAAAATTGACTGAAATGAAAAAAATCGATACAAAGTTTAGGAAATGCACCCCCCTTCAAAAACGAGTTGCCATTGCCCTTTACTGCCTGAAGTCATCTTCCGAATATGCGTCCATAGCCCACATGTTTGGAGTATCCAAAGCAAGTGTATGCCTCATTTTGCAAAAATTTTGTATTGAGGCCTGGAGTGCCCTTTCTGAGGAATATTTGCCAAATTTTATCAATGATGCAAAGATAAAGGAATGTGTTGACGGGTTTAAGAAACTTGGATTTCCTCAGTGTTTTGGTGCAATAGGTGTATTATCGAAACTTTGATAACCGACATTAATCTAAAGATTTTGTGTTAAATTTTTGCTTCTTTTCTTGTTTTACTTCTGTAGATGGATGTCATTTTGAAGTTCATCCCCCTTTTGCTGAGACTTGTGACTATTACAATTATAAGGGTTGGTACTCAACTATTTTGCTTGCTGTGGTTGACTACAGATATAGCTTTTTATATATCAACGTCGGATGTCCAGGTCGATGTAATGATTCCACTATATTTGAGAGGTCTTTATTTAGAAAAAAGTTGGAGGACCCTATATTTCAGCAGCAAGCTGCAATTTACAACAGTGTAAAAGTTCCGGTTTTGTTAATAGGCGATTCTGCATTTCGGTTATCTAAATGCATGATGAAACCTTATCCTTTTCATGCAAATGCATCCGAAAAACAAAAAAAGTTTAATTACACTTTATCAAAATGTCGCAGGGTGGTCGAAAATGCTTTTGGACATTTAAAAGCTAGATTTCGCCGTCTTGGAAAGGGCATAGATAACAAAATTGATAATGTAAATAATTTAATAAAATGTTGCTGTGTTCTACACAACTTTTTAAACAACCATAATGAGGTTATTAATGATACCTGGCAAAGTAATACCCTTGACATTGGTATCACTACAGATCAACCAAATAGCGAAGAGTATACTTATGACTATAACCCTAAAGGAGAAGAAATAAGAAACGCTATTTCAAACCTTTTAATGGAATAGTTTTAATTAAACATAAAATAAACAAAATTAAATACGTTTTAAAATTAAATAAAATTTTTTAATTATAAAGAGAACATTTTTTATTTGACTTATATAAAAACGCTTTTAAAATTTCGTTCCTCTCCTTCTCAATAGCTAGCATTTCCTCCTGAATTTTTAGGATTTTTGCTTCGGACTCCTCATGCTTTTCCAACTGTTTTTCAATGATTTCAGTTGACTTGTCCATTCTTTTTAATACCTCGTTTTGAAAATTTAATTTAGTTTTCTTTTTGGGGGTTTCTGTTGGAGTACCTACAGATTCCTGTGTTGTTGAGTCCATTGAATACTCCTCTAAGACTTCTACTTCGCACTCTTCTACAGAGTACGAAGTATTTAATGATTGTGGATTTTCTGCTTAAGAAACAAAAATTAATCGTTAGTCAACTAAAAAAGTGAATATACATTGAGTTTTATAAATTACAAAAAAAATTTTTACCTATACTTTCGTCCATTATCATTTCAATTGAATTAGATTTAAATCCACCCAGAATTGAATGAACTCTCTCGAAAAAAACCCAGCTCGATGGGGAGCCACCAGAAGGACCTATTTTTCGCTTTTCGTTTCTGAAAAAATTAATTTTTTTAATGAAACAATATTGTTAAGTAAACTTGAATACTACATTTACCTATATTTATTGGTTAGATTATGAATTTTGATCCTTATTTCGTCGGATGTGAAAGAAAAGCCACTACTTGACATAGCAAGCGTAATTTCTTCGAAGATGTGGCTATTTCTTCTACATCCTCGGAACTCATCTATGTGGTCTCCCCAAAGAGTTATCAGGAGAGCCTCCTCATCAGAGTACGATGCTGTTTTTTTCTTGTATACACGTTTTCTAAAAAATAAGTATTATGTTAATGAATTATCATCTTCCTATTAATATTAGCTAACACTTACCGCTTATTTAAATTTTTATTTGTTTCCGCGTTATTCATTTTATTAATTTCTATATACAATATTAAAAAAACACAGTAGTATCATTTGGTAGTGCCCTAGTTTGACAAGAATATACTAGATTTTCCACAAATCTAGTAACGAGCTAGATTGTGTTTTGTATGGGAAATCTAGTAAAAATGAACTAGATTGTGCTCGAAATCTCGTATGTACTAGATTTTCCTCAGATGTAAACGCACTATTACAATAAAATTATTTGATTCTCAAAATAAAATAATTAAAATAAATATTGAAAACTAAAATCATTTCAAATTTAAGATCATAAAAAAAACTTATGACTACATAGTATAGAGATTAAATTAATAGATATTTAAATTTTAAAATTCATTTAAAAATTGTGTACGTTTAATGGTGACTACGCCTTTTGTTAGTATATCAGCTAACATATTATTAGTTTTAATATATTCAAAATTATTGGATTATTTTTCATTGCCTCAAAAATAAATTTAGATTTTATGTCTACGTGTTTTGCGCGAGACGAATACGAATTTTTTTGCAATATGTATTGCACTTTTGTTATCGCAATAGAGCAGCAATGATTGAGTGGCATTAACAATCAATTCATTTTCGAGTCGCTTTAACCAAATTGATTCTTGAATTGCTGCGACTAATGCCATAAATTCTGCATCAGCAGTCAATTGGGCGATTGTACGTTGACGCCGTGTTCCCCAAGAAATAGCGGCACCTTGATGAATGAAGACGTAACCTGTTGTAGACCGTCTGCTGCCAATGTCGCTGGCCCAGTCAGCATCGCAGAAATCAATGATTCCACTTGACTTACCATTATATACCAAACCTTTGTCGATCGTGCCCTTTAAGTATCTCATGACACGTTTTACAGCGTTTCAGTGGGCTTTTCCTGGAATTTCGGAGAGTCTACTCAACATGTTAACAGTAAAGCAAATATCTGGTCTAGTTATCTGGGCAGCGAAGAGCAAACAGCCCACAGCTTGCATTCATGGCACATCTTTTATCAGCATCTTGTCAGCGTCGTTTGTTCGACACATGTCCGCAGTCAATTTCTGGTTTAAATCGATTGGCGTGGAAATATCATTACTCTGATCCATGCCAAACCTTGCAAGGGCTTCAGTAATATATTGGCTCTGATAAATTTTGATTGTATGCTCATTCTTGTCAATTGTGATGCGCATGCCCAAGATTGATGCGGCTTGACCCATATCTTTCATTTTGAACTTTTGTGGTGATGTAACATACCTACTCATTTGTTTTTACTTTTATATTTTTAGTTTAAGTGCATGCACATGTTTATTTGTTTACTTTCAGCACAAGCACATGTTTATTTGTTTACTTTCAGCACAAGCACATGTTTATTTGTTTATTTTTATAAATTTGTTTATCTTTTAGTTACTCATGCATTTCTTTTCATACATTCCATACATACCATAAGATACATTAACATTAAGTAAATGGTCATAACCCAAAACAATAAATTATTGTGTAATAGTATTCCACTTGAAGCAAAGTGACAAATTTGTAATTATGTCAATGAACTTCAACCGAGTTGAAGAATGTTCATGACTAATACTCAATAGGAATGCCACTCAATATTGAGGAGAAAAATTTGGATTGATTTTTGAACGTACACTGATTGGCTGGTTAACCCCTACATTCAAAAATCAATGCAAAAGAATGAAAATATGTATGTAGGGAATGTTATGAAATAGGAAAGAGACAACAGTAAATATTTTAAGTAGAAAATTAGTAAACTACCAACATATATAAAGACAAACAATTGTAAATAAAGATCATTCTAATTCTATTCATTCGATGAATCGGAAAACTAGAATCTATACACCAAATCCCGTTGTTTGACTGGCATAATCTGCCTACGTGTACGAGTATTAGCATAATCTGCCTAAGTGTGAATACCCGAATACTCTACAAAAAAAGTGCGTCTAGCGTGCACGCGATAACTGCTTTGAGGAAAGCATATGACAAAATTACTCCTAAGACTGGCCCGGTTCTAACCAGTCCTAGTTGTCACCAAACACATATTATATGGCCATCCTGCCATCATACACATACATTAATTTGTACTAAAAGACGATTCTGTTCACCAACACAACAAACGTATACTATATAAATCAATCGTATACTATATGGCGATCCACATATACTATACTTTGTAGACAGTGCGGTTTTAACATCGTTAATTATATTCATGTCCTTTGCATATATTAATACGTCATCAATATAAATTGCCAATATGAGCATTTTATTTTTATCTTCATGATAATATATGCATTGGTCGACATTGCTGCGTTTTAGACCAAAATTCAGCAGCACATTATTCAGCTCTTCATTCCAGATTGTTTTAAGCCGTACAACGACATTTCCAGCTTGCATACTTAACCGGAGCCATCATCAAATCCAGTCGGTTGCGTCATGAAGATATTTTCTTGCAGCTTAGCGTTTAGAAATGCTGTCACTGCATCCATTTTATGTATCAACAAATTATATTTTGCAGCAAGGGCAAGAATAAAACGAATCGACGTGTACCTGACGACTGGCGCATAGGTTTCGTTGTATAGTCGGTGCCCTTCAGTTGACTATACCCCTTAGCTACAAGACGGGCCTTGTGACGAACAGCAACACCAGCAGCGTTTATTTTGGTTTTGAAAACCCATTTTGAAGATATAGCTTTCTTTCCGGCTGGCAATTTTGACAATGTCCACGTTTTGTTCAGCATCAGCGAATCGTACTCTTCTTCCAACGAGTATGCACTCAATCGATTTCGGAGCAAATTTCGAACGCTTTTCTTTTGGCACATTTACCATTGCCTTACAACCGAAGATTTGAATGTGTTTCAGGTTGGGTTTTTTGTTAGACCAAATTTCTTCAGGGCTACGTACATTGTTTCTTGTCGGCATATGGTTCAATAAGTACGCTGCAGTCACCACTGCGTCTGCCCAAAATTTATCACTTAGTCCCGAATCGATTAGCATACAGCGAACCCTATCAGCAATAGTGCGGTTCATCTGCTCAGTAACACCGTTTTGTTCTGGTGTATACGGGCACGTTTTTTATGTAAAATACCATATTTTGTTGTGAATTGTTCAAAGGCTTTATTGATATACTCAGTTCCATTATCGGAACGCAACACTTTAATTTTTCAACCACATTGCTTTTCAGCAAGATTTTTAAATTTAATAAATTCATTCAGCACTTCTGATTTTTGTATTATAGGTACAGCAAATTCTTTGCGCGAGCAATCGTCTACAAATGGCAATACAAAACATGCCCCCAAAAATGGTTTTACATTGATCGGTCCAATAACATCTGAGTGTATTAAGTCAAGAACAGATTCCGCTCGTTTTCCAGCATCTTTAAATGACGATCTGCTTTGCTTACCTCTTACACAAACTAAGCACTGATTTTTCTTTTATGCACAAAAGTCTATACCATCGCATGCATTTTTTACTGCACATAAATTTTCATGGCATATGTGGCCAAGTCTACGATGCCAAATCTCACAGTTTACGGCCTTGGCGCTCATGCATTTCAGTAGAATTGCAATTCAGACGATACAAATCGTCAACTAAATTTGCTAAAATTTCATTATTATTATTATTGTAAATTTTGCAAAAATCTTTCTCAAAAATCACTTTATTGCCATTTTTTGTCATTTGCCGCACAGAAAGAAGATTTGTGCAAAGTTCGGGTGCATAGTCAGCATTTTTAACGATCGCATTGACATTTTTACCGTTTGGTTTTGTATTTACCGATATTTTTACATCACCTGCACATTGAACTGAGATTTTGTTATTGTTCGCGACGATTATATCCTTATTTGGCACTATTTTTTTGTTAAATAAAATGTTTGAGTCTTTTGTCATGTGAGACGTCGCGCCCGAGTCTATGTATCAATCGGTGACTCCGTTTTTATTTACAAGCAGCGAAGCATATAACGCATTGTACTCTCTCTTGTTATAATCTTTTGCACCCTCATTCTTTTCTCTTCTTATTTTATTTGGACAAAATTTGCTAATGTGCCCAACCTGTTTACATGAATGACAATGAAATTTTTTTTGTTAGGCTTTGATGAATTATTTTTTAAGTACAAGGCATTGTCTTCACCTTTAACATAAAATTTTGCATCTTGCAATAACAAAGTCTTGACTCTATCAACGGTGAGATCAGTAGCAGAGTTCTCCACTGCTAAAGCCAGCGCTCGAAACTTATCCGGCAAGCCAGCCAGTATTAACGAGCCCGTTAACTCATCGTTAATATTTAGCCCGGCTTTCTGAGCTTTAAGTGACGTCATCACCATGCGATTAATATGATCGTACATGGACTCACAGTCCGAAGGTTTTATTTGGACCAATTGTTTTAACAATTCAACCTTGTGTGTCAGACCCTTGTCCTCATAGGCTGCCAGTATTGCTGTCCAAGCTTCATTCGCTGATTTAACAGTTGCTATATGCGCAAAATTACTAGGCTCTATCATCTGTGTTAATTCCGCCAGCGCACATTCATCAGCATCCACTTCTTTTTCTGCAGCTTTATCGGTCAGCGGCGTTTCAACGGTCATCCAACTATGTTTGATCACCAGTTTTCGCGGCCACGTAATTTCACGAACGCGAACATATTTGATGAGGAAAATCGAGCGCAATCTCAGCGATCCGCAGAATTTTTTGCTTGTAACTAATACAACGCAGTTTTAAACTTTTTTAATAAAAGTATTTCGCGACATATAGTCCCATAACCTATTGTAATAAATAATTAAGCACAGTAAATAAAACGCGTGTGACCTGTTTAATTAGCAAAACACAAGAGAGATATTTATTGATCGGATGTAATAGACATGTCAAAATAATATGTAGTGTACATGGTTGCAACAGATATGTCAAATACTAAGATTACAGGGTTGCAGATAGCAATAATAATTGTTCGTATTATTTCAACATTAAGATACTACTAATGATGATAAATTTGCCAGTCGCTGCCCGTTCATGGGATGGTTGGACACCACGATGCGCCTTTTTATTCTAGCATGCGTTCTTTTACCGCATGACCGTTAACGTCCACCTTGTCACATATAACAGTTCTGTGATTCGTTTCCAATGCAAGGCCATGACCATTGTCGGCTTGTTGCTTCGTGAAACAGATCTTAGGCCCGCGGCTTTGCTTCGTAGAACAAGTTTAGGCCTGTCGCTTGGATGAAACAAAAACGGTGATCCGACGACATTGATGATCGAGTTCCAATACAGAATCATAAAAAACGATATGAGGTTTGGCCTGCTGCAAACTCATGGCAATACTTTCGGCGAAAATGGATAATCTCCCACGAGACCACAGGCGTTGGTGTATCGAACCCATAATTCGTTGTCGCTTATGCAATACTCAATATAAGCCCTGATCACTCTCCTGATCGCCTTCAATTCGGGTATTCGCTGCGTCCCGGTGTCCCAAACACAGGAGTACGGGGGCCATTCAGTCGACTCCAAATTCCGGTTTCTACCCAACCTATCCTTAAAAAAATGTTCTAGGACCAAAAAAACCAATACCCAACCCATACTATCCCAATACGCATATTTTATCTCTAACAAAGTGTCTTAGCAGGAAAATAACTCACTACTACCATGACCATACGCCGGAACAACTATCATGAACGTCACACTCTTGCAGATCCACCGGTGGTCTGATTGAAACCATACTTAAGCTCTCCTATATACACATGTCCAACCT
>OY821518.1:185971653-185974153 GCA_963682025.1 Cordilura impudica
ATAATAATAATAATAATAATAATAATAATAATAATAATAATAATAATAATAATAATAATAATAATAATAATAATAATAATAATAATAATAATAATAATAATAATAATAATAATAATAATAATAATAATAATAATAATAATAATAATAATAATAATAATAATAATAATAATAATAATAATAATAATAATAATAATAATAATAATAATAATAATAATAATAATAATAATAATAATAATAATAATAATAATAATAATAATAATAATAATAATAATAATAATAATAATAATAATAATAATAATAATAATAATAATAATAATAATAATAATAATAATAATAATAATAATAATAATAATAATAATAATAATAATAATAATAATAATAATAATAATAATAATAATAATAATATAATAATAATAATAATAATAATAATAATAATAATAATAATAATAAATAATAATAATAATAATAATAATAATAATAATAATATAATAATAATAATAATAATAATAATAATAATAATAATAATAATAATAATAATAATAATAATATAATAATAATAATAATAATAATAATAATAATAATAATAATAATAATAATAATAATAATAATAATAATAATAATAATAATAATAATAATAATAATAATAATAATAATAATAATAATAATAATAATAATAATAATAATAATAATAATAATAATAATAATAATAATAATAATAATAATAATAATAATAATAATAATAATAATAATAATAATAATAATAATAATAATAATAATAATAATAATAATAATAATAATAATAATAATAATAATAATAATAATAATAATAATAATAATAATAATAATAATAATAATAATAATAATAATAATAATAATAATAATAATAATAATAATATAATAATAATAATAATAATAATAATAATATAATAATAATAATAATAATAATAATAATAATAATAATAATAATAATAATAATATTAATAATAATAATAATAATAATAATAATAATAATAATAATAATAATAATAATAATAATAATAATAATAATAATAATAATAATAATAATAATAATAATAATAATAATAATAATAATAATAATAATAATAATAATAATAATAATAATAATAATAATAATAATAATAATAATAATAATAATAATAATAATAATAATAATAATAATAATAATAATAATAATAATAATAATAATAATAATAATAATAATAATAATAATAATAATAATAATAATAATAATAATAATAATAATAATAATAATAATAATAATAATAATAATAATAATAATAATAATAATAATAAATAATAATAATAATAATAATATAATAATAATAATAATAATAATAATAATAATAATAATAATAATAATAATAATAATAATAATAATAATAATAATAATAATAATAATAATAATAATAATAATAAATAATAATAATAATAATAATAATAATAATAATAATAATATAATAATAATAATAATAATAATAATAATAATAATAATAATAATAATAATAATAATAATAATAATAATAATAATAATAATAATAATAATAATAATAATAATAATAATAATAATAATAATAATAATAATAATAATAATAATAATAATAATAATAATAATAATAATAATAATAATAATAATAATAATAATAATAATAATAATAATAATAATAATAATAATAATAATAATAATAATAATAATAATAATAATAATAATAATAATAATAATAATAATAATAATAATAATAATAATAATAATAATAATAATAATAATAATAATAATAATAATAATAATAATAATAATAATAATAATAATAATAATAATAATAATAATAATAATAATAATAATAATAATAATAATAATAATAATAATAATAATAATAATAATAATAATAATAATAATAATAATAATAATAATAATAATAATAATAATAATAATAATAATAATAATAATAATAATAATAATAATAATAATAATAATAATAATAATAATAATAATAATAATAATAATAATAATAATAATAATAATAATAATAATAATAATAATAATAATAATAATAATAATAATAATAATAATAATAATAATAATAATAATAATAATAATAATAATAATAATAATAATAATAATAATAATAATAATAATAATAATAATAATAATAATAATAATAATAATAATAATAATAATAATAATAATAATAATAATAATAATAATAATAAAATAATAATAATAATAATAATAATAATAATAATAATAATAATAATAATAATAATAATAATAAAATAATAATAATAATAATAATAATAATAATAATAATAATAATAATAATATAATAATAATAATAATAATAATATAATAATAATAATAATTATAATAATAATAATAATAATAATAATAATAATAATAATAATAATAATAATAATAATAATAATAATAATAATAATAATAATAATAATAATAATAATAATAATAATAATAATAATAATAATA
>OY821518.1:185983610-185986110 GCA_963682025.1 Cordilura impudica
TAATAATAATAATAATAATAATAATAATAATAATAATAATAATAATAATAATAATAATAATAATAATAATAATAATAATAATAATAATAATAATAATAATAATAATAATAATAATAATAATAATAATAATAATAATAATAATAATAATAATAATAATAATAATAATAATAATAATAATAATAATAATAATAATAATAATAATAATAATAATAATAATAATAATAATAATAATAATAATAATAATAATAATAATAATAATAATAATAATAATAATAATAATAATAATAATAAATAATAATAATATAATAATAATAATAATAATAATAATAATAATAATAATAATAATAATAATAATAATAATAATAATAATAATAATAATAATAATAATAATAATAATAATAATAATAATAATAAAATAATAATAATAATATAATAATAATAATAATAATAATAATAATAATAATAATAATAATAATAATAATAATAATAATAATAATAATAATAATAATAATAATAATAATAATAATAATAATAATAATAATAATAATAATAATAATAATAATAATAATAATAATAATAATAATAATAATAAAAATAATAATAATAATAATAATAATAATAATAATAATAATAATAATAATAATAATAATAATAATAATAATAATAATAATAATAATAATAATAATAATAATAAATAATAATAATAATAATAATAATAATAATAATAATAATATAATAATAATAATAATAATAAAATAATAATAATAATAATAATAATAATAATAATAATAATAATAATAATAATAATAATAATAATAATAATAATAATAATAATAATAATAATAATAATATAATAATAATAATAATAATAATAATAATAATAATAATAATAATAATAATAATAATAATAATAATAATAATAATAATAATAATAATAATAATAATAATAATAATAATAATAATAATAATAATAATAATAATAATAATAATAATAATAATAATAATAATAATAATAATAATAATAATAATAATAATAATAATAATAATAATAATAATAATAATAATAATAATAATAATAATAATAATAATAATAATAATAATAATAATAATAATAATAATAATAATAATAATAATAATAATATAATAATAATAATAATAATAATAATAATAATAATAATAATAATAATAATAATAATAAATAATAATAATAATAATAATAATAATAATAATAATAATAATAATAATAATAATAATAATAATAATAATAATAATAATAATAATAATAATAATAATAATAATAATAATAATAATAATAATAATAATAATAATAATAAATAATAATAATAATAATAATAATAATAATAATAATAATAATAATAATAATAATAATAATAATAATAATAATAATAATAATAATAATAATAATAATAATAATAATAATAATAATAATAATAATAATAATAATAATAATAATAATAATAATAATATAATAATAATAATAATAATAATAATAATAATAATAATAATAATAATAATAATAATAATAATAATAATAATAATAATAATAATAATAATAATAATAATAATAATAATAATAATAATAATAATAATAATAATAATAATAATAATAATAATAATAATAATAATAATAATAATAATAATAATAATAATAATAATAATAATAATAATAATAATAATAATAATAATAATAATAATAATAATAATAATAATAATAATAATAATAATAATAATAATAATAATAATATAATAATAATAATAATAATAATAATAATAATAATAATAATAATAATAATAATAATAATAATAATAATAATAATAATAATAATAATAATAATAATAATAATAATAATAATAATAATAATAATAATAATAATAATAATAATAATAATAATAATAATAATAATAATAATAATAATAATAATAATAATAATAATAATAATAATAATAATAATAATAATAATAATAATAAATAATAATAATAATAATAATAATAATAATAATAATAATAATAATAATAATAATAATAATAATAATAATAATAATAATAATAATAATAATAATAATAATAATAATAATAATAATAATAATAATAATAATAATAATAATAATAATAATAATAATAATAATAATAATAATAATAATAATAATAATAATAATAATAATAATAATAATAATAATAATAATAATAATAATAATAATAATAATAATAATAATAATAATAATAATAATAATAATAACAATAATAATAATAATAATAATAATAATAATAATAATAATAATAATAATAATAATAATAATAATTAATAATAATAATAATAATAATAATAATAATAATAATAATAATAATAATAATAATAATAATAATAATAATAATAATAATAATAATAATAATAATAATAATAATAATAATAATAATAATAATAATAATAATAATAATAATAATAATAATAATAATAATAATAATAATAATAATAATAAT